>MKGJ01000335.1:13390-27309 GCA_002018255.1 Bretziella fagacearum | reverse complement strand
GCCGCTGCCACCACCGCCCTCTTTCTGTTATCCTATCCTTCACCCTCCACCCTCCTAATACCTCGCCTTCTTCCCTCCCGCCCTCGCCAACTGCGAATACAACGCCCCCTCCTCCCGCATCTTCCGCTTCCTCACCTCCCTCACCTCCCTCCCCTTCACCTCCATCAAATGCAAAATCAACTCCGAATACGCCCTAACCGCTTCCCCTTCCTCATCCTCTCTCGCCCTCGCCTTCCGCAAAGCCGCCTTTCCATGCTGTTCCCCAACACTCTTATCCCACAGCTTCTTCTCCAACTTCTTGGTCTCGGGCATCCCGTACGCCGCTAATGGGTTCCCACCCGTTGCCGGCGGCTGCGTGGCATCCGAGATGCGCATGAGGACATCGGGGAGACACGGGTAGCGGGCAAATAGAGCTTTTAGCATGTCTGAATCATCGAGGAAGGAGAACGGGTGCAAAGGGTCCGATGGGGTAGTAGAGGTGGCAGACGGGTTGAAGACGTTGACGGGTGCGGGTTTGGGTTTGGACGGCGGGTCCGCTGGATGGTTCTCCTTGTGGGATTTACTACAAGAGAGTGAACAACTACAGAAAAAAAGGTTAGTTGAGATTTCTGCTTCAAGTGTTGACGCTTGGATAATGCACGAGGATGCTAGACGAGCTCGTGAAACAGCAAATACCGAGCACGAACACCAGATCGACCCAATATCTCCAAGAAAAAAATAAAGGAAAAAAAAAATAAAGAAAAAAAAAATAAAGAAATAAGCATATACGTACGTCATTAAACGGCACCGCGGACACTTGTACTTGCCCTTCTCCACAGCACAAACAACACACATGCCATCAGCCGCCTTCGGCCGCCCCAATCCATGCGTCCGCTCGTCTTCCTCGGTTTCTTGGATAGCCTTTTCCTTTTTTCCCCGGGCCTGCTTTTGTTTGCGCGCGGCGTTTTTGCTCTTGCTGCGGCGTTGCTTGCGGGTGAGGGCGGGGACAGGTTGTGTGGTGGTGGTTTCCTCGGGGGCTTCGTCGTCACTAGAGACAGCAGCGGCAGCGGTGGAGGTAGAGGTAGAGGTCTTGGTGGGTGTATTTGTGACTTCGGTAGTAGAAGTGGCGGTAGATGTAGTGTTCGGAATAGCGGGCGAGGCCGCAGGGTCGGCAGAAGAGACGAGAGATTCGGGGTTCATGGTGGATATGTCAGTATCAATGGTGGAAGCAGAAGAAACGTTGCCGGTTGGAAACTCTGTAGCCGAGTCTGAATCACAGGAGACGTTGAGCATTGTAAAGTAATAGGCGAGAAAGAATGAACGTGACGTGGGAAAGAGAAAAAGAAAAGAAAGCGGATGAATAAACGAATGTCGATAGGGGCTGTTTTTTTTTGTCGAGGAAGAGACGAAATACACTTTGTGATTCGAACAAACAAGGCAAAGATGTAATAACACGCTTGCCTTTTTAAAGTCTCTCTCTCTCTCTCTCTCTCTCTCTCTCTCGATGTATCTATCGTTGACAATCTCGTCTGATCGTGATATCGATGAAAGCGCGCGCGCAAGGCAGAAGGGGGAAAAATAAAGGGAAAGAAAAGAGAAATTTAAGAAAACAAAAGCTAGATTGAAAAAAAGGTAAAACAAACAATGAAAAAATAGAAAATATTATTAACTAAATAAGAAGTTATCGATGAATAAATCATGTAAAAAAAAAACAATAAATGGAAGAAAACGGATTGTTCTTTGGTGAAGAAGATTTTTTTATCTGATGAAAAAAAAAAAAAAATTCAATTGCTTCTGACCAACCAAATCAGCCAAAAGCCCCACAAAAGAGTTGGAGCTTGTCTTTGTTTTTCTTCTTTGCAATTTCCTTGCGTCATCTTAGTCAGCAAGCATGGGTTGTCATTTAGTCAATATAAACCAATCAAAAAGCTCCCTGATTTGGTTAGTAATCCTCTTCGCAGTTCCTTACTTTTGAAGGGCAAAAATGACATTTGCCGGCGAATGTGTGTGTTGCTTTATTATAAAGAATCAACATTCACACAAAAGCTGCCGTTTTCACATCAACACCTTCAGACCTTTAACAGTCTCGGTCTTCTTTCTTTTCTTTTTGTCTATACATTGATCCTATCAAATATCGACGTCATGAATTCACCAACATCCACCATCGCCACCTCCCTCCTCCGGACAACCACCTGCCGATCCCTCCGTCCCTCGGCCCGTGCTGCCCTCCACACAACCCCATCCATCTCCCTCTGGACATCCCGCCTCCGCCCAGCCCTCTTCTCCCACACCCATGTCCGCCTCCCCACAATCCGCACCATCTTCATCCAAACCGAAACAACCCCCAACATTGACGCCATCAAATTCCTCCCCAACGCCCGCATCATCCCCGAAGACCTCAACCGATCTTCCATCGAATATCTCAACCCCCGCTCCACCATCGCCCCACCCTATCCATCGCCGCTAGCCGCCCAACTGATGAATGTCGAGGGCGTAGAGTCTGTGTTTTACGGAGCAGACTTCATCACAGTAACCAAAGCCACGGATGCAAATTGGGCATTCATCCGGCCCGAGATCTTTGCGTTGATTACCGAGACAGTTACGTCGGGGGCGACGGTTGTGCATGCGGTAGAGAGAAAGGAAGGGGAGGAAGTCCCGGCTGAGGAGGTGGATTCTTTGGCGTATGATGAGAATGATAGTGAGGTAGTGGGGATGATTAAGGAGTTGTTGGAGACGCGGATACGGCCGGCGATTCAGGAGGATGGTGGGGATATTGAGTTTAGGGGGTTTAATGAGAAGGATGGCATGGTGAATTTGATGTTGAAGGGCGCGTGTCGGACGTGTGATTCGAGTACCGAGACGTTGAAGAATGGTATTGAAAATATGCTCATGCACTATGTAAGTTGCCGGGTTTGGTCCCTTTGTAGCCGGAAGTTGGGACAGAATATATGCTAACTGCTTCTTGTGCTTACAGATTGAGGAAGTCAGAGGTGTCCAGCAGGTTATCGACCCCGAAGAGGCCATTGCTATCAGGGAATTCGAAAAGTTTGAAGAGAAGCTTCAGCAGCAGCGTTCTGCGTCAGCCGAGGCTTAAGCCTGTTATGGGATTTGGGGATTTGGGAAGATTGAAGTCATTGGCCGACTGTTGTTATCGTCTAGATGTCTTTGGCATTTCTAGGCTTGTACTACCACCACTCTCAAAGACAGCACTTGTCTTTACCAGATTGCATAGTCGTATTTACCGGTTTCTTGTGTTTGTTTCGTCTGTTGATACAATGTATACTTTGCCTGTCCAAGTGCTGGACATGGTTTATAATCACCAACTGATTTGTGTCTCTGGCTATCGTGCTTGTGATATCGAGTAGTCTCGGCTTTTTTTCGGCAAGTTGTTAATGGAGACTCTTGATCTGGAATAAAGAGTCGACCTGCAGAGCAACTAGGCAGCTTGCCTGAGTGGTTAAAGGGTATGACTCGAATGGATTTTATCTCATGTCAGTTATCATATGGCTTCGGCCGCGTAGGTTCGAATCCTGCAGCTGTCGCTCTTGTTTTTTGTTTTCACCACCACGCCTTGGTGGCGATAGTTTCTTCTACCTAGTTTAAGTCTAGTACATATATAAAATTTTTTATTTGTATCAGACTATCGACATTAGCCAGAGTTCAAATATATTCAAGATCTCATGCAAATGCTAACAAATCTTCTAAAAATCATTTCCCAACCGCTCTTTCCTAAACTCTAATCTAAGCTCCACCAAACTCCATCCTTGTGAAACCTGAATTTTTCATCACCATCTTTAACCCTAACTCATCACATCCTCCTTCATCAACCACCATCTCAACTCCAACCCATTCATTCCTCAAAATGACTACTCCACTCCCCAAGAAAACCCGCCGTGGCCTCCGCGACTGGCGCCAAACAACAACAACTCGCTTCCTCTCCACCATCCCCCCCACCACCCTCCAAACCTGGTCCACCACCCTCTCCCTCCCCTTCCCCTCCGACCTCCCCCTTTCCCTCTCCCTCTCCCTCCCCAAACGCTACCTCACCTACGAACCCCTCGTCCTCTTTCCCTCTGGCAGCCTCCCCTCCACCCCCTCCACTCTCCTCTCCCTCCTATCCCCCGACCAAAAAGCCACCCTCTGGACCATCACCCTCGAGGAACTCTCCAAGAAAACCGGCATGAAACTCACCCACCTCGCCGTCAACGCCGGAATCCCCCTACACGATTCCGCCACTGCCGTCCCGTCGTCGTCTTCCACAAATCCCACCGAAAACATCATCCGCTCGCCCACTGGCCTTCGAGAACTCTACGGTGATTTCGGCCCTCGGGAGGATCCATCGTTTGATGATTCGCTGTGGGTTTGGACGCGGCAGAATACGCTTTGGCAGACTTGGGCTCCGCGGCATACAATGTTTAGCCGGGGGAATGTCGTTGAAAAGGGTCGGTTGTTGGAATTTCATCAAGGTGGTGGAAGCGAGATGGAGGAGGCGAGGGTGGAGGGGCGGGAGATGCTAAGAAAGGAACGGGAGGCGGGTTATGCGGTGGATATGTATGCGGGAATCGGATACTTTGTCTTTTCATATGCAAAGATGGGGTTCCGGGTATTGGGATGGGAGTTGAATCTGTGGAGTGTGGAAGGACTACGACGGGGAGCAGAGAGAAACGGATGGAGTGTTTGGGTTGTCTCTGGAGCGGAACTGTCGAAGAATACAGTTGATGTCACTTCCGGAGGCGAACAAATCACGGTATTTGTTGAGGATAACTGTCAAGCGGAACGACGAATCCGAGAGTTACGAGAGGCGGGAAAGCCAGTTCCAGTGGTCCATGTAAATGGAGGACTACTGCCAACGAGTGAGCCATCGTGGGAGGAATCGTTTCGGGTAACGGAGGGGAGTCCACGGGCGTGGTTGCATTTGCATGAGAATGTGGGAGTGGCGGATATCGAAAGGAGGGGAAATGAGATTGAGAAGAGGGTCAACAGGTGGGCGAGGGAGGAACAGAAGGGAAGAAGGGCAGTGATGGAGTTTACAATGAAGGTGAAGACTTTTGCCCCGGGGGTTTGGCATGTGGTCTACGATGTCATGGTTGAAGAGACTGCAAACGAATGTATAAGTTTATATGATATATAGAGAGATATATGAATAATGCAGTCAATGCCACAAAAAAAAAAAAAAAAAGCCATTCCTATCTAGCGTCCATGCCATCGCCTTCTCTCTCCTGTCGCCCTTCCGATTCGCTTAGCTTTGTCCCCTCAAGAACATGGCCGGGATATTCTCCATAACAATCGCCTGCCGCTGCAACTTCTCCAACCTCTCCTCCTCCGCCTCCATCAACTCATGCTTCTTAAAATGCTCAATATCCTCCGGATGCGTCAAATCCTCCAACTTGGTATCATCATTATGATACTTTTCCCAATGGTGAATCTCATACTCGTACTCATCATCCCCGTGATGTCCCGGTCCCGTCCCCATATCCGGCAACGTCGCCCCGCGCGCAATAAAGGCGACAAACTCTTCTTTGGTGACGCTGCCGTCGCGGTTGCCGTCGAGCAATTCAAGAACGTGGAAAGAGATTTCCTCGCGTTTGCGGTCGGGCAATCCGATGTTGGATTCGTCCATCAGGCCGTAAAGACGCAGGAGCTCGTCGAGTTGCCAGCGGCCGTCGCCGTTGAAATCGTGGAGTGTGAAGAAGGATTCGGCATCCCAGGAGGTCATGTGGTGTTCCTCTAGAGAAGAAGAACAAAGAGAGAAAGAAAGAAAGACGTTAGTTTATAGGGATCAGGTTTGGCATGAGGCGGGGGAGAAGGGTAAGGTCGAAACAGAGTGGAACATACCGGCCATGTGCTTGGTCATCCAGTTGGCGTCCTCGGGAACTATGAGCTTTTGGGGTGTGTCGGCGTGGTTGCCGTGAGCAATTGCAGAGGTCGCGAAAACGGCAGCGAGTAAGAGTGTGTGAAGCATTTTGCGCGGGGAGGTTTGTAGTGTATCGAGGGATTAGATAAAAATACAATATAATGAATCACAATACAGTGAAAGAACCAGCCCTGCGCTTCTAGATTTCAAAGAAGATCAAATATATAATATAAAGAATAACCAACTCCAAAAGATGATTAAATGTCCAAGTTCAAGTTCAACTCTTCAATAAATCCCGCCCGTTTCCAAGCTGTCGGAGGTCAACGACGTCCTTCAACTAACTTTGCCATTAGATAGTGGCCAACTAACTTTGATCCATCACATCACGAACCAGCCCTTTAGATCCTGCGACAAGAGCCCCCTCCTCCTCCCCCCCTCGGCCCTGAAGAAACACTGTTACAGGGCATTCCAAGGGCCCTAGCACGGAAATTTTTCAACTATTTCTGAGATTAGCTGAGACGTCACCATACAGGGGGCGGTGACAAATGTGTTCTGACGGGAACGGACAAAAATCTTGGGCCAAAAGGAAATATAGAAACAGAATTGAAGAGCAATCATTTAATGGTTCGTTGTATAGAGGAGGTTGTCTATAATTGGAAGGAAGGTTATCTTGTGTTTCCTTCCCTTTTTCAAAACTAATGATAACATGTTTGGTTACGATAGACAGTCGACCAACCATTTTTAAAGACATGCAGGCTACTGTCAGTTAAAGTTACAGGATTACTCGCAGCCAGCAATGCAAAGAAGAAAAGAAGGGGGAAAAAAGAAAAAAAAATAAAGGAAAAAGAACTAAAAATGTCGACACCAACGTGATTCGAACACGCGCCCGCGAACGGACACCCTTAGCAGGGGTGCGCCTTAACCACTCGGCCATAGTGCCTATTGACGTGTTGAGAGGAAGTGGGGTATGAGGGGTTATGAGGGAGGTGACGGGAGGTGACGGGAGGTGATGGGAGATGGAACATGGGAGTGGAGAGGAGAATGTAGGACAGAGTGTGGTTGGGTGCGAGACTCGGCTAGGTGACGCTATTTACAATGGATAGCTGTGATGTATAGGTGGACTAGGGCAGAAGTTAGCCCAAGTTAATGCAGCAGATGCTTGACTTGTCCATCTTACTTGCATATGAATGTCTAAGCTAATGGCATAACCTTTAGTGGCTAACATCTTACTACAGCCACTATGTTAGAGCGTAATCGCTTGAGGCAATTGAGTATCGTTAAAGTGGAGTCGTGCCGGAGAGGGTACGTAGAGTGAGCTGAGTAATACAGTACATTCTGAAATTGCTTAGTCATCAAAGTATCTACTTACGGAGAGACGCGACGGGTTAAAACAAGAGATCTAGTGAGAATTTTCCTCCTCCTTTAGACTAAGACGACCTTCATATTCCTATTATAGAGGCATTACATCAGATTGGGTATTCTAAATTCTCAGGCCTTATGCATCGTCTATACAGCGTTAGGGTTATCCATATTTGTGCTTAGACCTCTTAAACGCAAAACTTCCAGCGCTCCTACAACGAGATCAGCCTTCATAGCTCAGTTGGCAGAGCGCGACACTAGTAATGTCGAGGTCAGCGGTTCAAATCCGCTTGAAGGCATTCCTTTTTGTGTATAGGGGATGAAATGAGATCACTAAGAGAGATCTGTGGTCTCGCATGGTCAACATCCTCAACGGACCGATGGTGGGTGTAGTTAGTTATCACGTTTGTCTAACACTCATCATTGAATGGATGGACACAAAAGGTCGGCGGTTCAACTTGTTTTTTGGCCTCGCTACGCTCGAGGTTGAAGTTACTGGCTTCTTCATTTTATTTTTCTAGTTTGAACCTTTTGTTTCCAAAAAGAAAGACATCAACCTCGAGCGTAGCGAGGCCCAAAAAAAAAAAGTTCTCTGATACGGGGAATCGAACCCCGGCCTTTTCGGATCACCAACTATCTTATTGTTGAGAGCGAGATATCCTAGACCCTAGACCTTATCGGATTTATTCTTGTTGGGAATTGTTAGGGTTAAACGCAAATCCTTGATGTGATGGGAAAAAAGATGGATTCAAGTTAATCATTGATACAAACTGGATAAAGAGAGGCCGCAAATAACAGGGTCCAAGGGTTCAGACTGATGCTCTAGACATGTATGCACCCACACATAGGTATTGTTGACACACAGACTTAGAACCGGACGATCCGCAATGACGTTACAGAATACCACCCAAGAGACAGAAGTTCATATAAAAGGTCCTAGTTCCGACCGAACAACACGAATTATACAACCTCACTATCCCACATGGAAACAGTTGTTCAAAAATATGTAGTCCGAGCACAATCTATGCCCTCATATATCATATACAAGTCCGTCCGTCCACCCCCCGGCCTGTCTGGCGATATCTCCCCAAACAGGAAACTGGATAACAATACGAACAACTTGGCAAGGCAGTAAGTAGCACACTAGTACACACCGCATATCACGATAATGAAGAAAGTTGACTCGGGAGAAGTTGACTTATCAAAAGTCAACTTCGAAAGAACACACAATGCCAACTTTGTATAAAACCCGTAAATCCCCCTCCCTCCCCCGTAGTCATCACGACATGATCCTCACCCTCAGTTTGCCCCGCGAGCACCACCTCCTCATCATCATTCATCATGAGATTCATTCCGCTACTCCTCTCCGGCACAACCGCCGCCGCCCTCTCCCTCCCCACCCACAACCCCCACCGTCCCCATATTCCCGTCCAACCCCTCTCCTCCCGCTCCTCAAACTCCACGGACGACCCCACTGCCGTTGGCCCCTCCACCAACACTACCGAATCCCCAACTAACCGCTTTATCCTGGAATTTGCCTCCGGGTCCGATCCATCGTCCGAAGCTGCGTCGATTGCGGATCGTACCGGCGGGCGGGTTCTCAAGATTTTCGAAAGCGATGTCTTTACCGGGGCTTCGCTGGAGAGTCTGAGTCAGAGTGTTGAAAGTTTGTCGGCTGTGGAGGCAGTTCAGAGTGCGTGGCCGGCGCGCCGGGTGAAGTTGCCGACAGTTATTCCTGGAGGATCCTTTAATTTTTCAGCAGAGGAGCAGTTGACGAGACGGGATCTTCCAGTCATTGAGGAGCCGAGGAAATATTCGATCCACAACATGACTGGTGTTGCCCAACTTCACCAACGCGGAATTTACGGCGCTGGTGTCAAGATTGGCGTTGTTGATACTGGTGTTGAGTATACGCATGAAGCCCTTGGTGGCTGCTTTGGCCCCGGCTGTAAAATTGCCGGTGGAAGTGATCTTGTCGGCGATGGAAGTAAGTAACAAACACTCCACCCACCAGATACTCTGAATAAAAAGAAATACTAACTTTTGCAACAAAAGACTGGCCAACTGATGACGTTCGTCAACCTGACAATGATCCCATGGACCAAGCCGGCCACGGCACTCACATCGCCGGCATCATCGCCGGAAACTCCTCCGTGTAAGCTCTCCTCTCACCCCCTTCTTCCTCATACCTCTTCACTAACACCACTAGTATCCTCGGTGTCGCCCCCCAATCAACCCTCTATTCCTACAAGGTCTTCACTGCCCTCGACGGCACCACCGAAGATGTCCTCATCGACGCCTTCCTCACCGCCTACGCTGACAATGTCGACATCATCACATCTTCCATTGGCGGAGTCTCCGGGTGGCGCGACGGCGCATGGGCTCGGGTAGCCTCGGGAATTGTGAAGAAGGGAGTCGTCGTGACGATTTCTGCTGGTAATGACGGATCGGGTGGCCCGTTTGCGGCGTCATCTGGCAGTTCCGGTGATGGCGTGCTGGCTATTGCGAGTGTGGAGCCAGAAACTGTGGCTGTTAGTTCGTTTAGGACAGTGTTTTCCAAGGGTAACTCGACGGCGCAGGGTGGTAACTCTACCGAGGAGGCTTGGGTTCCGTACAAGGCTCTTACCGATTGGTACCCCGGAGAGAAGGTGGTCAAGGACTGGCCAATTGTCGCTCTTGGTGTGACGCCTGGTACTGGCAATGGAACCCTGTCTTCTGCCTGTGACACGTTGTCTGATGATATCCCGTCGTTGAACAACACTGTGGTCCTCGTCTCCCGTGGCGGCTGCTACTTTGCCCAAAAGCAGAGCAACATCTTCACCAAGGGTGCTACGCATGTCCTGATTGCCAACGATGATGGCTCGCCGTTAACTAATCCATCGACAACCTTTGCTGATGGCGTCATTGGAATGATCACCGCCGAGTTTTCCAAGGATATCGTCCAGACTATCAAGTCTAGTGGCTCCGTGACGGCCGACTTCTCAACGAACCCAATCTACCATATTGGTGCTCTTCCTAACGAGGAAAACCCTGGTGCCCCCTCGAGTTTCACCTCCATCGGCCCCACCAACGATCTCTACCTCAAGCCTGACGTCGCCGCCCCCGGTGGCCAGATTTTGTCGAGTTACATTGGCGACGCATACACTGTCCTTTCTGGTACTAGCATGGCCTGCCCCTACGCGGCCGGTGTCGCCGCCCTTTGGATTTCCCAACACGGCGGTCGCTCCGTTCACGGCGATGGCTTCGCAGCTGAACTGTCCAAGAGGATCATCAGCAGTGGTGTCATGCCCGCCTGGTGGGATGGCATGGAAGACCCGCATGACTACAACACCAAAGCTTCTGCTGCGCAAGTCGGAACGGGTCTTTTGAACGCCACGGCTATCCTGGAGAGTGTCACGACATTGGAGTATGCCCCATTTGCGCTGAACGATACCGCCAATTTCGTCGGCAACCACAAGGTCACCATCACCAACCAGTGAACTTTGGAGAAGACCTATAGCTTCTCTACTGAGGCCTTTGGCGGCATCTACGCCATGCTGACCGACCCCTCGCAGTGGGGAACTCCCCGTATTGCTTGGGACACTGACGTCTTGCCCTACCCCCAAACCTTTGCTGCCACCGTTGACCTTCCCTCTCCGGTAACCCTGCCCGCTGGTGCCTCCACCGAAGTGACCATCGAGTTCACAGCCCCCACTGGTCTCAACGGCACCCGTCTTCCCATTTACAGTGGTGCCGTCTATATTTCTGCTAGCGGGGTAACCCTCTCGATCCCCTACGTCGGCCTTGCCGCAACCATGAACAAAGACATCCACCCCATCATCAGTCGCACTGATGGTTTCCCCACTCTTACCTCGGGCCGCGATCAGATCCCCTGGAGCTCCAAATCTAACTGGACCTTCAACACTGATACCGAAGTCAACGACTTCCCGCAAATGTACGTCCGCATGACCTTTACCACCGCCGAGCTCCGTTGGGATATCTTTGACGCCAACTGGACTGAATCCCAGTGGGCCTATCCGCCCATGGTTGGTCAGAACGGGTATGTTGGGTCTGCCACATACTGGGCGCAAGCTTCGGGACAAGACTTCTTTAACAGTACGAGTGATAATGCCACCGATGTCGTCGCCTTCCCGATGAAGGAGGTGTCGAGAGATGTCTCTGGGTACTACGGAAAGTGGTTGTGGTGGTTTGGACAGTTGGCAGATGGCAACAGAATTCCCGAGGGATCGTACAAGATGAGAATTGCGGCCTTGGTGCCGTTTGGTGATGGGCATAAGACTGGGGATTGGGATATCGTCAATACGCCAGATTTTGAGGTAGTCAAGGCTTAAAACTATTACGAATTTGTTAGCAAGTTGGGTAATACGGAAGTAATTCTGAAGTAGTGGAGAGACTTATCTGATAACTGGTAGCCGTATAATACGATAATGAGTATCATATCGAGAAGAAGAAACCCCAATACTGAAGATGAGGACAAGGACGGAATAGTAAAACCACTGACACTCGCGGCCGCATGAACATTCAAAGCAATGTTTGATGACACAGATTACGGTCTCAGACTTGGAGCTAACCAACTAGAATGTCTTTTTGAACAAAGCTGACTCTGTGATATCCCACCTTACCTTTACACACAAGGCCGTCACTCTCCTCCTTCATCCTTCTTCTTCGACCGCCTCGGCTTCTTCTTAGGCTTTTCCTCCTGTGCCCTCAACCTCGCCTCCTCCTCCTCGCTCTTAACCTTTTCTGCCTTTTCCGCTTCACGGGCTTACCGGAACAAGAGGCTCAAACACCTCTGGCTTTATCGCATTGTTCATGGCGCCTCCAAGAATCATCCCCGGGGTTTCAGATCGACCACGCTCCTGCTGCGCTCTTCGCCTTATATCATCAGCAAGGTTCTCAGCTCTGAGAGCTGGACCAAGAGTATGGCTATGCAAGTCAACTGTCTCGGAGTCCAGGTCACTGACTACAGATTGAGTGGTAACCAACGATATCTACCGCCTATTTGAAGATATGGGCCTCGGGGGCGGTGCTATAGAGCCTGGGCCTCGAAACTTGGACCTGGAATCTAGTTGGTGCCGGTGAGACTGCCGATCGGCCATCGAGTAGTATTGGTGTCTGACTATGCCGATGTGACGAATTCATGTTTGGAATCTCATCAGCGGGGCCAGAACCTTGGACAAAAAATAAACCACTGGAAGGTATGGGTCGAGAGTGTGACCGTGACTGGGCCTGTTGTCTATCCTCAACCAGTAGTAGCCGGGACAAAGGTAAAGATATCTGTAGAACCTGGTCTTCTAACCAATTTCACGGATCACTTTGTGTCATCTCAACACTAGGCCCACAGTATGGAAGTAGGAGGGCTTGTGGCAACCTTTTGCTCGTTCGATGTAGAAGATGATTGTGAGGGTGAAGGGCTCCCACTTTGTCATATATTATCATCCACTGGCGTCCCCCGTTCCACGAAGTCTTGGAGGTGTGCCCCTTTGATGCAGGATTGATTTGTCTGTATAAGAACGTCATGAAGTGGCGAAAAAGTCATTGGAGCTGTGGGTTTGAAATTTCAAATTATGATGATGAAAAATTAGAATTTGGAAGGGGATTCGAGCTCTCCATAACCCTAAAGGTGCCCTATACCCTATGATGACGTAACTTCTTGCCTTTTTTTTTTTGAATATCTAGTGTTATCAGCTAGCAACTACCTTGATATAGCGATCCGAAATTGCGCTCTCAAGCAATTCTATACACTACAATCCAACCAACGCATTCTATAACGTATAAAAAGTAGAATATATTCAAACCCTAATCGGCAAGCTAACTGCCACCTGTAACCAGCGTTTTACCGACCGCCAATGCATAACCCACGCCGAGAAATTTTGTTGATTTTTTATGGCTGAAGGATGACTTCTAATTCCTTGGTAAACGCGATTTACACTTCCTCTCAGCGCAAATACTTGGTTAACGGTGAGTTATCACCGCTAAGGTCTAGACCAGTCTATGAATTTGACTAACTCGTAACCCTGGATTTGTGGAGAGCGACAGGGATCATCTCTATTTTTATTGGCTCCTGAAATAGCTAGCCTAGACCCTAATATGAAAATAGTCCGTATGATGATTCACCCACTATAATACGACATCATGACTCAGCATTATTGGCTCACAATGCTACTTGGAGCCAGGGAGAGCTGTATCCTATTATTTGGTAGAGAGGGGAAATTGTGGATGATATTGTCAATGTGATGCATAAATATATCAACATGTCCATTCTAAGCTCTGTTTTCTATTCTACTGGATGATAAGGTCATGATGGTATGCAAGGCAAGGATATATGTCTGGAGAGAATACCCTGTGATATTCTGACAAAGGGTAAATTGGGGCCATCCACAGGCTCGGAATTCAACCAAGAGACAAAGCTAGAGAACAGAGAAGAAGTGGCGCTCAATTGACACATTGGAAGCATCCTGCCGCTCGTGATCAGCATGCATGACGTTGAGACATGACTGTTACCGCCCTGCAGGTGACTTTTATGGCCCTTATAAGAACTCTCCGACTGACCAAACAGCCTACGGACTTTGCTACTTGTCTCTCATCCGAACAAGGCCTGCAAGGCCAATTGCGATTCCGTGGCCACTACCGCACCGCTTATTTCTAGGCTCCAACACAACAACTAAGCTTCAACAACGCAAATCCCCCCACCAAAATACCCACGCTCCTGTCATCCCTTCCCCCC
>MKGJ01000335.1:0-13254 GCA_002018255.1 Bretziella fagacearum | reverse complement strand
CAAAAAAAAGGGTAGTAACGCCAAGGAAAAGCTCCAGACAGAGACGCTCCTGCCATTGTTGATCGGTTGAAACGCCAGCCGCATTGGCCAATAAACGTGCGTGTTTCCGCCAACGGACATCCCACCTTGGCATCGATTAAGTGGATCCCGCCTCCCTCCCTCCCTCCGCCAAACAAGATCAACAAGATTAACCCCGCCGGGGGGGCTCAGCTAAGCTTCTTCTTCAAGCTGAGAGCTGGACTTTTTTCTTGGCTCTTTTTTCTGCAAACAATATGCCTACATCGTCGTCTGTATTTTCTTTTTTGCGCCTTTCCATTCAATCTCCTCGGCATCTTCATCATTCCCCTAGCATAACCACTTCTATCTATAAACCATCCCCATCGTTGCCGGCCAACGATTATCGCCTGCGAATTCCCTTTATCAATTCGCCATCCGCCCAGACGTCGTTTTTCTCTACGTCGTCATATACCCGTCTACACGCAACCTCTATCGCAAACTGCAGCCACGACCCACTTCCGCCGGCCTCTCCGTCATCTCAACCCACCCGCTCTCACCACCCTAAAATGTCGGGCCAGGAACTCTCGTCTTACCTTGCCGCGTCGCACGACCGCATCTTCAAGCACAATGAAGAATGGGCCGCTGCTCAAAAGGCCGCCGACCCGGCTTTCTTTGAGAAGCTCGCCGCTGGTCAGAACCCCGAGTATCTGTGGATCTCGTGCAGCGATTCCCGTATTCCCGCAGAGGTCATTAGCGGCCTGGGTCCCGGTGAGGCGTTTATCCACCGCAACATCGCTAACCTTGTTTGCGCTACCGATATGAACGCCATGAGCGTGCTGGAGTATGCTGTTAAGCACCTTCAGGTCAAGCACATTGTTGTCTGCGGCCACTATGGCTGCGGTGGTGTCAAAGCCGCCATGACGCCCAAGAACCTGGGGGTTTTGAACCCTTGGTTGCGGAACATCCGTGATGTGTACAGACTGCATGAGGCAGAACTGGATTCTATTATAGATGGCACGGCTAGATACAACCGTCTGGTTGAGCTGAATGTTTTGGAGCAGTGTCGCAATGTCATCAAAGTTGCATCGGTGCAGGAGCACTATGCCGAGTACCAGTATCCCATCGTCCATGGTTGGGTTTTTGGCCTGGATGATGGCCGTCTGACTGACCTCAAAGTCGACCACGAGAAGATCCTGAGGGATATCCAAAAGATTTACAACCTGTGCGAGTAGGTGCATGGCCTTTAAAGTGCATTCTTTCTGTGCTTATCCATGGTATGCAGAGCCACGTGACATTGCTGGTTTGCATGTGTGTGTGTGTATAGTATTGGGATACCGGGCCTGACGCTTTATTCTTCTTATATCTACTTGTTCTCTTTTGCTTTTTTGCTTTTTTTTTTTCGTCTTGGATTATTCCATCTCCATCAACAATGCATATTTTTTTTCTTTACCACTATATCTGGCTTCTATAATTCGTATGCATGATATATTTTCATCGTGATGGAGAAATGGGGGACTCTATCGGAGGTAGTCAGAGATTAGCTCCTCTGTTGACAGCTACATCCAATGTCGTATACAGAGATTTTGTCTGATAAACATGTCCATGTTTGCCTTGTTTGTGCATGTTACCCTTCTAGACGTCTCATGATTAGGTGGTATTTGGGCCTCTGTATTCTAATCGCAAACTCTACCTAGGTGTGGCCCATCTTACAAAAGGTCCTGCTGAATTCTGCCGGAATGATTGTGAGACTCACCGCCCAAATCTATCGCTTTCAGAGACAGTATGCCAACCTGCGATTGCAATCAATCTGATGGAAACAATAAGAAGAGGTAATTTCATCCGATGTCTCTAGATTTACCCGATTGTCAACCAATAGTGTATATTCTATGGGGAACCCCCCCCCCCTCTATTTCATTTGTATCGGGGACAGAAGACCTCCCCTCACTGTTGCAGTTAGAGTGGGTTTTCTCGAGGGGTCCAGCCCAGCCAGAAAGGCCCTATGGCACCACCGGTGACCGGGCCCGGAGGCCGGAATGGCCCCCTCCGACAGCTATAAAACGGCGTCAGATAAAGCAGTCTTCTCAGAGTCGAAATCGGGGAGTCTGGACTCGAAAATCCGACCGCAGATAGTTAGGAAGAGAATAAATAATACAACGACAACAACAACAACAACGCCGTCCCATAAATTCAGCAACGTGGCGCAGTGGAAGCGCGCCGGGCTCATAACCCGGAGGTCCCTCGATCGAAACGAGGCGTTGCTATCAAACAGTTTTTTTTATATTCTCTTTTTGTCAAAATTCAATCTAAAGGTGTCCTTGATTTATCCGACGAGATGGACATTTTTGTCCTATGTTTTTTTTTTTTTTTTTTTTGAAGAGAGGATGAATATGAGGATGTACTGGCTAGGTCATGGGGCGGGTGGCGTTTGTGTTGTTGGTCAGCGTTTGGGCAGTGAAGAGAAAGGTCACGATATATTGTCTATAACTTATTACATTTCGCTTTTACTATTTAGATTGTCAAATTCAGAAGGATATCATTCAGTTATTGACTGGCAACCTTAGTCTAGCGGTTATGATTTTCGCCTTCCAAGCGAAAGGTCCGGGTTCGACTCCCGGAGGTTGCATACCTCCATGAAATATCCACATTTCTTTTTTTTCTTTTTCCTCTTTTCGGAGGCTAGAAGTTGTTGTTTGGGTGTACAAAGACAGAAATGTAAGAGTTAAGCGAAACAAAAAGCAGATATAAGGGAATCAATATTGCTTGTTTGTTTCATCTATCCACTGTCAAGCAGTGAGTGTTCTTTGTCGACAACCACGACATTTACAGGAAACCGTTAATGGGATCAAAATGTATTGATTTCAGTGGGTGCGTTAGGGCAAAGATTGGAGGTCTATGCTATGTGTTTGTGCAGATGTCGATTGATTGTCAAGCAACTACCATACTGGCCGTGATTGATGGCTTACGTAAGCACCTGCCCCAAATATCTATACTAAGAGGCACAGCTCCATGAAATTTCCTAATCCGTTTCCTTCCCTTCTCTCATCACCCATCACACTTCAATCTCCCGCAGCAGAACCGCCTCCTTCTGCCTCTCCCCGGAGTCCGGGGGAGGGGCCTCCGAGCACTGCTATCGGCCTCTTCACTAAGAGACCTCTTGATCCTGGGAGGGAAAGGCCCAAGGCGAAATTCTGCCCAAATTAACGATCCTGGGAGTGTGTTTTTGTGATCAGATCTCGTGGTAAGTTATTGATACTCTGACGCCTGCTGAAAGAGCCGAGCCTCTGCAAATAAGGAAACGCCATACAAGCTCTGGGGGCTGATAAACTCAGTTAACAGCGTCTCATTTTGGGCCTGAAGACCAGCCATTGATTGGTCTCCTTTGTGTGCCCGATAGTACTTGCACGACCTCTGTTATTTTGCTGCAGTATGGGTACATCGCTGCAGGGACATCATCACTGGTCTTCCTTCACATGGATCCTAGTGATCCCACTACACTTTTGTGTAGTTCACGTTACCCAGATCACCAGCTCAAAGGTAGTTGAGACCTGAAGCTTTTGTTCAAAAGTTTTGAACAAGAACATACACTGCCAGCTGTATTCTATATCGACACCTGACGGCTTTTCTTTTTGGTGTTGAAGAAGAAGATTATAAGAGCATAATTGCTTAAAACAATTGAGTACCAATTCAGTGGAGTCATGCCAGAGAAGGTACAAGCAATGAACTGAGCCGGTGACGATAGGCGACAACCAATTCATGTACCGTCGACCCACGTCACACGGACCCACTTTTTGACCTCACCTCGGCAAAAAAAAAAAAAAAAGTCCAAATCACACGAGGGAACTCGCGTGATCCGGCCTTGAAGCTGGTGATATATTTAGCCCCCGCATGTACATATAACCCCCACCGGTTCTTCGCCCAAAGAGGACTAGCCTCTAAGGGCTTTCCGATCACAACCCGTTCTGCAGATGGACCACATTAACCAAGTATGATTTTAATCAGCAGGTTGATAGGACATAATGTCTTGGGAAACATCTCCGACAAAGGAGAGCCTATGTGAACTTGTGAAGCAGATGAAGGCTCAGCTAGATCAAATGAAAGGTCAGTTGGATGAAACATGAGGTCAGTCTGAAGAAAAGCAAGCTGAATTTGAAGAGAAACTAACTGAATAATAATAAGCCAACCTAGCTAACCAAGAAGCCTGGCTAGAATCCAACATAGCCTGGCTAAATACCCAGATGCAACACATGGTGCCCATAGTCACACTTTTGCAGTATCTGGAACATCATCATCTCAACATATTCCAAAATTTCCAAATCGCCACAGTCAATGGACTCACAGTTGGTCGTCTTTCTTCTTACATAGACCATTTGCATGCGAGGATTACAATATTTTCCCTTTCTTCGGTAGTTCTTGTTTCGAATTTGCAGCAAATTTCATTTGCCCATCTTGAGTGTGGGCAATCACTTCGATGGAATTGACTGTTTGTGGCACAGGGTGCCATTGAAAGTGTCTTACTTGACATCCCAGATGGATTATTCCTCTGTTGGAGCTAGGAGTCTGGGACAGAAGGAAAGGAACTTGTTTTGTTTACAAGGCATCCATTCCTGCTACATTCCTGCTACATTTCTGACACTATTTATGAGTGCATTCAGTAAAGAGTAACAAATGATTCGTTGAATAAACTAGGATCTACCTAAGAAATAGGGTTGTCGAACGTGGGATTATCCTCGAGAATCGAGAATAACGCTTGAATTTTCCAAGTATTACTCAGCTCATTCCACGTACCCTCTCCGGTACGACTCCACTTGATCGATACTCAATCGCCTCAAGCGATTATGCTCTTACAAATCCTTACAGATTGCTCACCCTACCTATTTCACCTTTTCCCCACCGAAAACTGATGTTTTTTAATTGTTCATTTCATCTGATTAGAACTAAGTTGCAAAGGACAATCACGCTCAAAGGCTCATCATTAGGAGAACTTCCAGGAACTATATTCAATTGCGCATAAACTGATAACGGGGTTACAACCTGAGGCCCTGCATGACCATCTCGACTAGGCTCTTTCAACTCACACCTCTCGATAGCAGCAGCGGATTGATTGGACGCGGCCATTGCCGTTGCTGATGGAGGTAGATGGTCAGAACTATGCTTTAAAGAGACTTCGGTTGAACCAACAACAGCAACAGAGCCTGTATGTACGTCGAGATCATCAAATCTAGGAGATTGTAGTTGATGAGATGTCACAGCCGAACTGGCCTTTAGGGAGATGTTGTTTTCAGGAGCAAATGCGGATGAATGAGCCAGAAGCACAGTATATGCCCTGTCTTCAACACTCGGGTCGTGTCCAGGGTGAAGAAGTGGCTCCGAAAGGCTGTCCATTGGCAGCTGAACAGTCTGGTTGACAACTGGCTGAGACTCGATGATATTAGAAGAATTGCTAATCTCAGAGTCGGAATCCGGGATATATATCGGGGCAATCTTTAGATCCTAGAGAACGAGTACTCCCATACAGACTTCCCGCCTGTGCAGCAAGGCTAGAGGGCATGACATCATCATCAGAAAACACCAAATTCGTCATCTCTGTCCCCAACGAAGCTAAAAAAGTAGCATATTGTCGCCGGTGAATGCTCTCATGATCAACAGCATGACCCTTCTCTTCTGACTTTATCAAAAGCACAGCACCAAAGAGCCGCAACCCTCGCAACATTTCGATGAAGTCCTAGCCATCTATCGATTCGAGTTGGTCGTCACGTGGGATCGAGGTATCATCGGGAAACCGGTCGCGGAGCCTGTCGAGTGGTACGAGGGTGCGAATGAGGGCGTAGCGGAGAGAAATTGGAAAGCTCGGGAAGCGCTTGGCGTGGAAGACGCGCTCGATTCCGGCATAGTAGTGGGATGTGTAAGGGATGGCGGACATTGTATTTTTTTATTGAAACATAAGGATATCTGTAGATGCTTAGCTTGATGATTTATTCATGTTGTATAGCGGAACAGTTGGAACAAGAGGATATCAAAATACGCCATGTTTGACATTGTGGAAACCATTCCATTTCATGAGGCAACTACCAATAAACTTGGCATTATTATCAACAATTGAGTTCACCATCTCGGCGATTCCAATGATACTCAACCCTATGATCAGGTACTATCTATACCGTCAATCTACCGAACCTAATGGTATACAAAATTTGAATTGAAAGCATTGGCGTCCTGAACTTGCAGGATGGATTAAAATTAAGTGAGATGAAGTTTCAACTATCTATTAATATCTACAAAACATGGTAACGTTAGGGTATGAGAAAGAAGGGTCACAGACCCTAACAGTTGTATAGTGACGCCACAGTGACAGTGCGCCACAGACAGAGTTTGAAAAGAGAGATTGTGGCGTCAATCAAACAACATCATATCTCAACCCAAGGATGCTATCGCGACCCTAGTACGGGCTGCCAACCACCACCACCACCACCACCACCATCACCACCACAGAACGCCATAATGTCTGCTACTCCTGAGCTTACCCTTATCGTAGCCGCCACCCGCTCCATGGGAATCGGCTACCAGGGAAAACTCCCCTGGACCGGCCTCAAAAAAGAAATGGCCTACTTCGCCCGCATCACTAAGCGTGTTCCCTCCTCTGTAAGGATCCTCTACTTTCTGTTTCCGACTCACAATTGAAAGACTGACATTTTCTAGTCTCCTATTTCAACCATCAACGCCGTCATTATGGGCCGCAAAACCTGGGAAAGCATCCCCCCCAAGTTCCGCCCTCTGGCAAACCGCCTTAATATCGTCATCTCCCGTTCCGCCCACCCTCCATCAATCCCTAACAGTCCTCTGTCCGCAACAACTCCCGTGTACGCTCCTTCGCTCGATATTGCGCTGGAATTTCTCGCTGCGGTTTCTAAGAAGACGGACCAACTGGGACGGGTATTTGTCATTGGAGGGGAACAGATCTACAGAGCATCATTGGAGAGTGGGTGGGCGAGGAGGGTGTTGTTGACAGTGGTGAGGGGGGAGTTTGAGTGTGATACAAAGTTTCCAATCCAGTTGGGGGCAAAAGCAGAAGCGGGCTGGGTTAGAAGAGGAGATGGGGAGTTTGATGGGTGGGCTGGGGAGGAGGTGCCAAAGGGGGAGCAGAAGGAGAATGGAACAAAGTATGAGTTTCAGATGTGGGAGAAGGAGCAAGATTCGTAACGGAGATCAGAACAGAAATATTTTACCTACAATATTGTGGTTTACAATACAAGTTTAGGCCCTGGGAGCCACCGTTGTTGCTGCTTGTCGGCGTGATGGTCTATCTACAGAGCAAAGACATCACAGCCATGCGGGCCCCTCGATTGACTGATTATATTTATAGATATTCTAGTCGTCACTTACCTCAACAATAGCTTCATGACGACAGGAATCTTACCAAGGTAATTGTCACAAACGTACGATGGCTTGATTTCACGATGCATTGGTACCACCATTCGTGTAGACTCCATTGATTGCGGTTACTTTTTTTTGAGGAGCCCACCGGGGGGTCCCGTTCCGACTGCAGCAAACATTGAAGACGGCCACTAGTGAAACAACAGTACTTGTGTGCACTCATCAGTTTTCACAGATCATTTATAGTCTTACTATACTTGTCTATGTAGACTATGACTTAGCCATAGATAGGTTGGCATAAGAGAAAGTTGGCTAGAGTTAGTCATCTGCAGTCAAATTATGGCGGAACTCCGCGCATGTTTCCAATTTATTATTCCGAGTTGACAACAAATTACATAATCAAATCTTAAGCCAACACATGGTATGACGTCTCCCTACATAGTCACCTAGGACCTTGAGTATGTTTAGCCCACCTCCTCGTCATTGACAACCAGAAGTCTGTTGTCAACAGTACCCACATCCCCCGCATCAGCTTTCTTCTGAACCTTTGGCGCAACATCACAAGTCTCAGGCGGTATATTCTCCCGTGCAAAATGACATCCTCTGCGCAATCTTTCCATCTTCCCCAGGAGCGCATCAAGTGGATGTGTGTCGGATGCGGAACTGTAGGGTCAAAGTTTGCAGACGGGTCCTGAGATTTAGGAGTGATTGTTGGTGTGTCAAGAAAGTCCCTGTACAGACCTTTAAACAGTTGTTTTGCGCTTAGCTTCTTAGCGAGTGCATAAGCGCGCTCAACTCTAGTATGTGTGGCGGACTTGTCCACTATGGGCTGGCGTGATGAACCCGGCTGGCTCTCATACAGCTTGTCCGTCAGCGTACCATGCTTATTAGGACTTAAATGGGGAGCATATCCCGCAGATTCAGGTCTTGTTTTAATATTCTTTGAGTCCTTATCCCTCAGACGACGTCGATGGTATTTGCTCTTCTTCAAAGTGAAAAGCCGACTGGAAAAATAGTAATATATCTAAAAGATGAAAAACAACCGTATCTGGATTAACTGCAACAAGTAGTAGAGAATACGAAGGCGTAAATGGGATAACAATCGTTAACTGAGGGTAGGCTCCTCTAAAAGCGATCAAGAGTCAAACTCCGGAGACACCCTAAAGCTCTTAATACCAAACTCAATGGTGAAAATCATGAGCGAGTTAACTAATCATTGATGTATGGTAATAAGTTAGGTAGATTCTAGTAATAGGAATGGGTTATCGCGGATCTAAATCAACTAGTAATAAGATAAAATATCTTTTTATCGGATTGGTGGTCCTCATCCTGCTGTGTAAATTCCGGAAGATTATAACTAGGTCGTTGACGCTTTGGAGTTTGGGGATCATTAAACACTTCATCATGTTGAAATCTGCATAACGAGTTGTCGTTAGTCATCAAACCATCGGTAACATCCGTTTTGTAATTTGTTACACTGTTGTCGTTGGTGTTGTCCCCGGGGCTCGTCCCATCAAAATCAAGAGTATGGCTAGAGTTCTTAAGTTCCCTAGTTCCATCACCAGTAATTATACTGGAACTATCATTATAACCCGTTGGTGTTGGTGAGCCTAAGCTAGCCTTATGGTTTAACTGCACACCGTTCTGTACCTGCTTCTGTACCTGCTTATTTATGCCATGAGCGTCCCTGTTACACAAATCTAGACACCACGGATCATCTTCAACCCCAACTAAAATATCAACTAAAGTATCATTAGCATAGTCCGTCTGGCCTAAGCCAACTGCTGGAATCCCGCCAGATTTCTGATTCTCATGTCAAGTAATCGAGAGGCTGCAGAGCCCCATTACACGGTCTGGTTGCTCAGAAGCCATATTAAGGTTACTCCTTGCGGTAGGAATGCACTGTCCACCGGAGGAAAGCGCACCGTAGTTAGTGTTGGCCCAGGCTACGATATCATGCCAGTCGTATTGCCCTCGATCTGCATTCAAAAAAGCAGCTACACAAACCACCAAACCTTTTCTAAATCTCCATCTGACGGCATAGTTCATAGTCTGTCCACTCATCTGAGCATGTGACACAGCCCTGCACTGGTGATGGGGGGATGACGTAGGAATAGAGAATGGTGACCCTTGGAAGATTATAGGAAGCTGAGGAGCGGGTACAAGTGTGTCCCACCTAGGTTCAAAGTTGATCAAAACTCCGGTACCTCAAGAGGGAACGGACTTACAGTATGACAACTTCATCATGATCACTGAGATTTTCGATTCGGAAGATGCGAAAAGAAGGAATCATATTCCAAGCAATGCTATAGTTGACTGACCATATAGCTGAGTATTCCCTCAGTCCACTCCGAAGGACTCAAGTTCCGTACCTCTTCAGGTTGCATTATTACTTGCAAGACCTTGGTTACATCATGAAGCTCTGACCCTATCATTGAATCCTTTGGTTTGAACATCTGCACATTGACTCTTCCGACACCATTGAAAGGCTCCCACGGAAGCATTTGCATTGCCCGTAGTGCTGCCTCTGGGCTGTTGAAGACCAGATATAGGCCGTTATCCCAAACATGTATCTCTTGTACATCTTTAATACTGTGCCGGTCACAGGATTGCAGTTGCTAATGCAAATCATGATGGCGTATTTCTTCCGTACAGCCAACAATGGATACCAGAAGGCCTCTATCCCCCCTCGTAGTCGATATTGTTGTATGAGATATGGCTTGAAGGTTTCGGAGTTTCATACCCATCAAATGAGGCGGTATCTACCTCACGTCGTAATGTGAGAGTGTGCGATTATTATGCAAGCATGTCATGCTAATATATAGGTGCCAACACCTGGCAATATTTATGTATACAGCCTTCCTTACCCAAGCTGGCTAGTCTTATCTACTGGGGGGGTTATCACTCCTGAAAAGGAGAAAGGTACCAACCTCAAGCCTTTGCTTTTCCTTCCTGAAGGACCTCTTATTACGTACTTGATTAACTCTAATTCTGTCAGATTTAAACTCTTCCGTGACTTAAACTTCTAAAGGGTTTTGGCTCTTGCGCAACAGTACATTACAGACTGCAGCAGTGTAAGACAATTGCTATTCTAGGGGCGCTTGCACATACATGATATTGGCACATTCAAGTCGCATGTATATTACAACACAGGTATTTATATACCTATTCTTCACCTAAGATGGTCAAGAGCTAATCATACTAGGCAATTGTCTATCATACAGCATGGAAACTTTACTTCAATCCCTCACTGCGGCTAAAGCGCTGAGTCGAGTCACCATGGAAGGCCCTGATACAGCGCTCAAACGGGGTAAATAGTCGTTACTTCGCAGGGAGGTGGAGGCTATGGATTATGTCCGGCGTCATACCTCAATCCCGATCCTTGCGGTTCTCAAAGTCCATCTAGACGAATCTAATCGTAATAATGGTTCTTTCCTTATGCAACGACTACCAGGACTCCAGCTTGGCACTGCATGGCCTAAAATGGATGGCGAGGCACGATCGGAAATGGTTCGGCAGCTTAGATCATCCATGGAGCAGCTACGTCAGCTGCGTCCATCTGGTACTGGGTGGATTGGATCTGCCTCGGGGGGGTCCAGCTTGTGATTATCGACTAAGCAACATGATTACCTGTGGACCTTTTACCTCTGTTGCTGAATTTCACGACTTCATTGTTGCCCCCGTCAAGCAATGCCCACGGCCTGAATGGATAGAAAAATACCGGGAGTCAGCTGCCTGATACATACAACTTTTACTTCGCTCATGCCGATCTCTCGTGGGAGAATATCCTTGTCGACGTTTCAACTGGAAGGGTCACTGGGGTTCTTGACTGGGAGATGGCAGGCTTTTGGCCAGAATGGTGGGAGTATAGGAAGGCTTTGTTTGACTCTCGGTGTCAGCCATGGTGGTCCGAGCTGTTGAAGGAGTTCATGGCGGAGTATCCGAGTGAAACAGAAGTCGATAGGGATTTGAAAATGTTCTAGATTAAGAGATATGAACTATTTTTGTTTTATTCCTTTAATGGCGTCTACCTAGCTTCTTATTCAGGTCTCCTTCAGCCAGTTCTTCAACACCTTTGCAGTAAGATAATCATACACAAACCCTTCAGCTTTCTATTTCTCTATTTCTTCAAGCGCCCAGTCCTGGAAGTTGCACTCAGAAGACTCAACGTTGTTAATTGTCACGCGCTTCAAGATTCCATGAAGCCTATCCAGCTTTGAGCCGTCCACCTCCCCACTTGGATTTTTTTCATTTCGCAGAGACGCTATGGACTTGCCCTATAGTGTTGAGTGCAGTAGTTGACTTGAGGTGCACTACTTGGAGGCATCAAAGGTGCGCCTAGTCATTTAACTCCTGAGGGGCAAGCCGGTGGTCCTGCTCTGCTGCAACCTGGTCATCCCATGACTCAGGTATCTGAGTGTTTTTGACCTGGGCCGTGAACTTGGATTTCTCCTTGTTCGACTTAGGCCAAAGATCGGGGTGATGCACCCAGCAGCCATCAACTGCGTGCCCATTGCGATTGCCGTGTGTACAGTGTACCTTTTCCTTGTCCTTGCCCTTGTCCAAGATATTTTTGGATTTCCTTTTGAACGGTTTTTTTGGCTGTAGGCGCAGAGGACTTGGTATTGGAATGTACCCACTTATGGATCTTAGACTTGTTGGCACCATCCGGACGTTTCGAGGCCATCCAGATGCGATCCAAAATGGTTGCCATCTCTTCAGCTGGAAGCATTTTTGGATTCTGCATCCAGTACTTCTCCTGCAAACATTTCGGGAAGGAGTAGAAGTAAATATATTGACTGACAGCAGTAGTCAATGGAGAGTCAGCGCTGAGCAAGTGGCACAAGGTGTTGTATCTGGCGAGCACCTCAGATGGATCCTCCTTTTCCTGGCTATGGAAGTTGAGGAGCTGACTCATCATCTCTCAATGGCGGGTCTCAGTACCTGCATACTTCATATGGAGAAACGAGAATACATCTTCGACTGAGGGGTCGACGTTATGCAAACGTGTCAGCGCGTGATTCCGCCAAAGAGTCTGCAGCGTTTTATCCATTTGGTTGACAGCACAAGATACCAGGTAATGGTTGGGACGATTTTCATAGCCGCAGTTGCCCGTCTGAATGCCATAACCCAGTCCTCAATCCCTCCATTCGTCGATGTGGAGGAGAGTTTGCTGACAGCATAAGTCGGGTTATGCGGTCACGAGCCTGGCGTCGAGAGTAGCGGGTCCTACCCTACGCTGGGCACGGGTCGTGTACAACATGACCATCCGAGCAATGGTAGCCTACGGAGCAGCCAACTAGCACACTCCTACCAAGCCTAGCGGGAAACTGACAGGCCCGGTCGCATTGCTGGAAAGAAGGCAGAGGAAGTTCCTTGCGATCTCTGGGGCGTATGGCACTACGCTAATGTCGACCCTCCTCACGGAGACGGCAAATACCCACTCTGAACCTGTACCTGAACCAGAGAGTGGCTAGTCTTCTTGCGAGAGATGACAACCAAGAGAAGCGAGAAGGATCTGCGACAAGGCGATGTGCGCGACTCGCGCTGGCAACGGAAGAAACCGGCTGGCGAGCAAAGTGGATCCTTGGGCCAACCGCTTGGCCATCACAGGTGAATGGACCAGGCTGACAAGAATGAAGGAGTGGAAGGCCAGAGGGAGAAACGAGAGCACGATCGCGGCGCTAGACCTCATCTGGACATTGTTGGCATTGAAAAAGAGGCGTGGTCTTGTACCAAAGTCGTGGAGCACACTGCTCACCCAGATGCACACGGACCACATTGGTTTAAATGCATACCTCTTTCCACGATTGTGTTGTGATTAGTCATTAAATTCCAAGGCCTTGGACTTTGTCCTAAGAGGAGTCTTGTCTTAGCTAGGAGTGG
>MKGJ01000334.1:0-20108 GCA_002018255.1 Bretziella fagacearum | reverse complement strand
GGGGGCGCAGAAAGGGGGAAAATAGTGTTATCGTGAGATGCCAATAGTGGATAGCCCTCAAGGAGCAAGAGACATGGGCTAGAATGAACTACAGTAGCAGTGGTGGTTTTCTAGATCGTCGTGCTGTATTATGATATCATGAACTTAACTCGTCCGAACTTAACCCGACGATCTATCTACCTATAGTATCTAACTTAGCCGACGATCATATCGAACATCACATCACCAGAAACGCATTGCCTACCTACCTATCTACCTACCTTCATAAGCTATCTTGCATAATTCCGTCTTACCACCGTCTGGAACTCTGTCGATCCCTAATAAAACCGAACAACTGCAACCACCCTGAAAAACTTCAAGACCCTTTTGCAATAATAACAACACAGACCCTGTAACATGTGTTGGCCTAAACACCCCCTTCCCTTGTACTTGGGTGGTCCATCTCTTACACATATATTGTCTGACGCCTTTCCGTTTGTGGTTACAGCCAAGCGCTGTCACTCATCATCTCATCCCAAGTTCCGCGTTATAGCAACCCCCCCCCCCCCCCCTCCCCCTCATCATAGTTAAGCTTCCATCGATATAAACTCTAAACAACATGGGACGAGGGGGCGATTCGCTTGTTGTTTGAGAGTCGCACTATCCCAGGTTCAGGCAGGGGAAAATCTCCGGGACATCTTGTCTCCCTCTTCGGCGTCTCATCTCGTCTGGCCTCTGATACTGGTAGAGTAAGAGATGGGGGGAGGGGGGGGAGGGGGCGGTAGTGACCGGCCAGACACGGGGTTGACCGGTGTAGAAACCGTAGTTTAGCGAGTCTTGAGAGGCTCAGTATAAAGTATCAGGATATCCCGCAACCTGATCTCAATGTTTCTTCTGCTTCTCCTTCTCTCTCCAAGCCTCACTTCTTCAATCCTCTTTTCATTCACTTTTCATTCACTTTTCCAACGCTGTGCTAGTCACAAGCTTCACTTTCACTTTCACTTTTAATAGTCTGTTTACTCTCGTCCACTTTCATTCAATCTCGCCAGCCGAGCTCCACAATCTTTACTACACTACATCTTCTATATATTTCACTTCACTAAACCAACTCAACCACCGTCAAAATGAAGTCCACTTTCTTCTCGATCCTCTCTCTCGTCGCCCTGGTCTCTGCCCACGGCCGCCTCACAAATCCCTCTCCCCGTAAACTTGGTGCCACCTTCAAGTCCGTCTGCGGTGAACAAATGTTCAACCAGCAATCCGCCGACCCCGGCGGCAACATCGAAGGCATGGCCCAAGTCGCCGGCCCCAACTTTGACCCCTCCAAGTGCCAGCTGGAACTCTGCAGGGGCTACCAGTTTGCTGACAACACTGGAAACGTTCAGTCCTTCACGCCCGGCCAGAAGATTGACATTACCGTTTCCATTACTGCCCCTCACACTGGCACTGCCAACGTCTCGCTGGTTGACACTGCCAAAAACACCATTATTGGTTCCCCGCTGATTAGCTTCACCAACTATGCTAGCACCAAGACTGGTGTTGCAGCCAACAACACTGCCTTTAGCGTCACTATGCCCAACAGCCTGCCTAGCCAATGTGGTACTGCTGGTAACTGTGTCTTGCAATGGTTCTGGTTCTCGGATGAGGCTCATCAGACTTACATCAATTGCGTTGATTTCACTTTCGCCTCCGGTTCCGGCTCCAAATCTGGTTCCGGCTCCAACTCTATCCCCTCCCCTGCCACTTCGTCCTCTGCTGTTCCTACCACTCTGCTGACTTCCACCTCGCCTGCTGCTACCCCTACCAAGACTGCTGTTTCTTCTACTCCGACGCCTGCTTCTGCCAAGCCCGCTTCTCCATGCCGCCGCCGTCGTGCTCTGCGGAACGCTGCTCGCGCCCAAAAGGCCAAGGATGCCGCCAACTAACTGGCTGTCACTCCAACCCATTCTCAGTTTGAAGAGTGACATCTTGAACAAATCCTACTTATACTATTACACACACTATCTTCTCACCGCTGGCTTCGACTGAGTTTGGTTTCTATTTATTCTTTTATTATTAGCCGGGTTTGGATACCTGGGGCTTCAAACTTAGTTTCTATACTTTATTATACATTATTCTTCTAAACGCTAGAAAATGGCGAGTATATAAATATACAAAGACTCATGATAAACATACAAATAACATCTCACGATTATCAAGTGTAAAAACTAAGAAGGAAAAAAAAGTAGGAAAGTGAATGAATTGCAAAACGACACAAAGAGTCGATTCTACTCCGGATAAAACCCCTTCCCAATAACCACCCGAATTATATAAAAAAAAAAGGAATAAAGTGCTGTTGAAGCCTGTGTTATGTTGATATAAACACAATGCATAAAAGAATGATACCCTCCTCCGTGATTCTTCTCCGTCTTCTCTCTATCCAAGTGACCAACAACTCAATGTTATCAAAATCAATAAAGTCCGCCGCCGAAAATAGTCCCATTTCCATTTGGCTTCTCCGCCGATCCGGGACTGCTGCTCTCGGCCGACAGTGTCTCTACCTCGGGCACCTAAGCCTGTAGGAACGGAACGACAGCCGCCATAAAGCTCTCCTGTCCATCTACAAAGCTGACATGTCCCGCATTCGGCACTACCCGCAGCACCACCTGGTTTCCATTCTGGAAACCTGCCTGAATCCTCTCCCGCATCCCCTCCATAACCGTCGGCAGATCCCCATCCCGCTCGCCAACCACCAAAAGCGCCTCCTCCACGCTGCTGCCCACTCGCTCATATAGCGGCCGCAAGTCAAAGCCATCACTCGCCAACGCGGCACAGCACGCCGCATATCCGTCAATGGTCGTCGTCAGCATCTCGGTCTGCAGGCGCGCCGCCTCCGCGGGGTGCGTCTCCATCCACTGCGTGCCGAACCATCTCTCCATGGTACCTGAGACAGTGGCTGTCAGCGAGCCCGCAGTCCGCGCAGCTTCAACACGAGGAGTGAAAGCGTCTGGCTGGCCGACATTTACGGGTGAGCACTCAATGGTATCGCAAATGACGAGCTTCCGGATGAAACCAGGATACTGGGTAGCAAAGACAACACCAGTGGCAGCACCCATGCTGACACCAATCCAGGCGTGGGCGCTGGTGATTTGAAGAAGTTCAAGGAGCTCGTGGACGGCGGAGGCAATGCCAGCAAAGGTGGTGGTCGAGGGGGAAGGAGCGGTTGAGTCACCGTGACCAGGCTGGTTGTAGCGGAGGACAGAAAAGCCAGCGCAAGTGAGGAGAGAAATAATAGGGTCCCAGAAAGTAAAGGGAGCGGCGAGAGGGTTCGCGAGGACGACGGTAGGGGCGTGCGGAGTCACCGAGGCGAGGTGGTAGGCGACAACCTGACCTGATGCGAGGGTCAGAGTAGAAGCCATTTTGCTGCTGGTGTTGGTTTTGTGTAGTGGTTTCGATGAAGCGATTCGCTCAAAGATGTAGATGCCGAGATGGATTTGGCCCGATGATGGATGCGCGGAAAAAGCTAATAGCTTCCGGTGCTTGGAGGTTGCTTGAAGCAAATTCCTGTGGTCATGTGACGCAAAGCAATGACGTAGTTTGCAAGTATTTGAAGTATTGTAAAATGGAGGCAAAGAATCGCTTGAAAACAAAAACAACGACTGGCAGGAACGATAATCAAGATGTGTTGAAGAGGAGAAGAAATGAAATCGAGTTAAACAACAAGTGAGATGAAGCTTGAGTCGATGAATATGAATCGAACGATAATGTCCGCGGCCAACTTCCCGTCTATTTTCGTGACTGAAAAAAAAAGGACACTCGAACCAAGCAAATGGCAGTCACCTACGTTGCTTCCTGCCCCACCTTTTCTGTCTTGCGCCAATGAGCGACCGCAAACAACGACTTGTACGACGACTTCGGGCAGTTACCTCGTGGTTAAGAAAGCAGCCTCACAAACATACATCAGTAGGGCAAGAACTCACGCCAGCATCTGCGCTGAAAAAGCATTGTTTGAACAAATTAAGCATGAAAAAGGAAACTGAGAAAAAAAAAAAAAGAAAAGGTAATTGCACTGATGATGCCATTTATCAATTCAGGTTATCGGATAGTCAAAAAATGGCAAGACCGGATACTTGCATGAACATCATGAACGCCTTATTCTACATCTTCAATCTCGAACTTGGCCAGAAGCGTCGAATCAGTCTGATGTCCACTAAAGTCTGTGAGATGCAAGAATCGCCACCCATCAACAAGATACATTAGCCGCACGGCAATGACCCGCAGGTTTGGGTTCACCTTCCAGCTAAGGTCCGCCTTGATCAGAATACGCAGGAAAACCATTTCCGAATCTTCATAATCCCACTCCAGAGTCTCGTCCCACACAGGCTCAGTTGCCGGAGGCTTTGAGTCATGCAGGAAACCCAATTTATGCTCCGCCCGGTACACACTGGTCTTCTGCTTACGATGACCAAAGGTCTTGCCGGGATGCACCAAAGTGCACGTCACGTACGGACGCCAGTCACCACCACCTTCTTCACCTTCTCCATAGCCCTTGGGAGGAACTAGCTCCGAGGCACCGGCAATGTGCAATCTGAGTCTCTTCTTGCGACCAGTCACAACCTGGCCGTTGCCACCAGCGCGCAACGCCGCAGGTTTGAGAATATAACCGTCAGTACCTGTGAACAGAGCCTCGTTGAGCTGCATGCCACCGTTGAAAGTCTGCCAGTTAAGGGCGCAGATCTGGGCACCGAGAGACCAATACTTGACAGGTTCGAGGTTCTTACTGGAGATACGAGTGCCTTTTGGGAACACACGCATCAAGTGCTTAGAGTTGTGACGAGAGATGGCCTCGGTATTGGCAGGCACATGAGAAGACAAGCCAGTCTCGGAGATGTTTATCAAGTGGTGGTGAGGACCATTAGGCAGCTCACCCGGGTTAAACCATGAGTTATCCACGGGCTTGACACTCTGCGCGTACACACCAAGGGCGGCCAGTTCAGGAACAATTCCAGTATCCGTCTGTTCCTTCTTGCGCTTCTTGTACTCGTCATGAGCTTTGCGTTCATCTTCATCATCAGAAGACGAGCCATCAGAGCTGTCAGAGCTTTCTTTCTTCTCGTCGGGGAACAAGTACTCGACGATGACTACAACTCTGTGGCCAATATCACTCAACGAAACATGGTTTGGATCCGGGTTAGAGCGGCCCTGGATCTCCAGCGCTGTGCTTAGCAAACGTTTGCCAAAGACCTCTTCAAAGATGCGCACAATAGCACGCTGGCCCTGAGGAGTGCAGTGATTCTCTAGTGAGATCAGGATCGGCGAGGTTTGATAGGCCGGATCGTCATCGGCTAGTTGCGCTTCTTTATCCATGACATCACGGATAACCTCGGCCACGGAGCGTAGCGGAATGTGCGACACGAGCGTGTACCCATGGGTAACCTTGGGTTCCTCCAGGTTGTCGTCATTATCCCAAGCGTCAATTTCGACACAGCGACTTCCAGCCGTCAGCGCGGTTTCGTAGGCCGTCGCACTGCTACTTCCATATAGCTGGTGAGCCATGAGGTAAGTGTTGTGACTACTGCTAACAAAATATTCAGGCAATGGATGGCTCATATCTAAGAGCTCCCGCGGAACTCGAAAATGAGGCTCCTGCAGCAGCTTGCGCAATGCCGGAGAGTTCTCCCCCGAAGACGGGTTGGCTTCATCGAGCGAGAGCAGACCACGATCGACAAGGAAGGTCTGAAGAGCGGGGGCAACACGAAGAGTGCCACGGCGGAGGGCGGAGTGGCGAGCAAGATGGCCACCGCCGGCGACAGTACTGCTATCGATTTCGTCGCCAACATCGTCGGCATCGGGTTCGTGAGAGTGTTTCTTCTTGTTGCCGCTGGTGGGCAAAAGGCTCAATTTGTCGAGGGAAGCCGTTAGAAAAGACATTGTCGCAACGTTTTCTCGAGGTGAGTGGCGCACGCTAGGAGTGAGTATATGTGGTTGCTGAAATTGTAACCCCAACCTGTATCAAACAGCTCCAGAAATCGAGCTATATTGTTCAGAGGTAAGACAGGGAGTTATAATATCCCAAAACGCGGTAGGCTTCAAAACAAAGAAAAGGCGCATAGGAAAATATGACATTTTCATGATTTGCGCATTTCCAAGTCCTGTCCTAAACTAGAAATACAGCGGGAATAAAGCGAGCCAATTGGCCTGAGAATGTAGCAATAGAAACCGAAAGATATTTTGGAGACTTTTTTGCTGTTTGGTTCGGAAGTGCGGCACAAAGGGATGATTTTCTGCGTTCCATGGGCTGTCGCATCCTATTAGGGTTGAAACTGCAAAGGGTTGATTACATAATCACATCCGCACCGCCGCCTCCGTAAGCATCCGCCGAGATTTCATCCTATACTACCGATTCCTCAGCCTTTGGCGATAGATGAAGAGCCCCATTTAAACCGGGGCATTCAATCCATTGACGGCCCAGACAAGCAAGCTCCTGAACTCACTCACAGGTATATACCGCAGATGCTGTCAGACGAGCACAGAACACCTGCAGAAACATACGATTCCACCACACACCCGGAATATCTTCGTCGTCGTCTGCCCATTCCATGGCCTGATAGTCAAGCTTACAGAGGTGTTTAGCTATATCTATCTGTACTGTATATGCATCTGCCAAGCAACCATAGTAGTGTGGGGGAAACCCAGGAATAAGTAACGGGAAGCGGAGAAACTGGCGGCTATTGGAGAAACGAGCAGACAGACAATGCGGCGTGGAACGTTGGGACATGATGGAGGAGGGAAAGGCGACTTGGTTTAGGAGGGATATGCAGTTCCTGATTAGAGCGGATAAACAGGTTCTGTAGAACCTGGAGATGGCGTCTGACGAGATGAGGGTTTTTGTGTAGCCTATACCCTTATTTACTCTCCCGGCCCGTCCTAGTCTGAGAATCTTGCCATCCTTTTTTGTGCCGGCGTTGTCACTGTGGGCTTCTGCGACATGGGGCTATCGGCTTTACGATGAAACTTAAGCCGATGGGGCCCCTCCCTAGTGAATGCCATTTTGATCACATGTCGCCCGCCGGGAATTACACTCCAAGGCCATCGGCCATAATACTACAGGGGGGGGGATTCATTTCAAATTCCTAAAGCCGAGGAAGAGTAAACCCTTATTTCCTTCAACAGAGGAAAGCATGTGATTCATGGCCGGGAAAGGAAGCCTTGAGCGCTTTCCCGATTCTGATAGTCGGACTATAGTGAATTCTTCATTGTTGGAAAGGACATACGCAGCCTATCTGAAATTGGAAGGCACGTTGAAAAATTCTTCACCACCAATGAAATGAAATGAGGGGTCGGGCTGAAACCTAATTGATGACCTTTGCATAAAAACCTTTGCATCATCCACGATTCTGATATCATGGTCCTCCATTGATTGATTGGCTTTCAAATACATTCATTTGCTTCTCATTGACATACGTTCTTTGTAAGTCTTCCCTCTCTACACATAATCTCAACCGCGTTTGAATCAGCAGGATTAGTTCGTTCGCTGGCTGGCAGTCCGCCGGTGGTTTTTCCGTGGGATAAAACCTCTTGGGGTCCAGGTTCGCGCACGAGATCGCATGTTGTCCGTCTGTGATCCTTCAGGGTTGTCGTCGTCGCAGTCATACCATACTTTGGGCTCATGTGAAGATATCCAAGCTTTCAGAAGCTTGTGTTGGGGACAGAACTGACTTTCAGCTGGATAGACTGTAGTGATTACTACACACACGAGTCAATTGAGGCTCAATCTCGTCCAAGTATGATATCTCATCTCAGCTACTACTTGAACATTCATATATGTACACTACATAGGTACATCTCATCTCCAACTATAAACCCCATTCTCACACACATCATGTCTCGCCAAGTTGACTCAAGCCAAGGGATTCTAATCAACCATTCTTTCCGATTTCTTCCTGTCGCAACATCAAACCCCAGCTTCAACTAGCCTATGACTGCAAGCATCCCCCCAATAGTTAAACCCGGTCGAGTCACTTACAGCCAACATCACCCTTGTTTACCTGCTTTGTGTTCCTTCAGCGATGGCACCCCCTTCCTCCCCTCGGCGGGTCCTGTCTGCGCTTTGCCGATTTGGGGTCAACCCGGATGTGAAGTCATTTGGAGCGCCACCGCCTGAGGAAGCATTGGAGCTGGAACATTGTTGTGCTTGCGCTGTGTTGTGTTGTGTCGTGCTGCGTTTCGTTTCCAATGCGATCAAGTATATCTGCATATACACACAGAGTCAAGCCAAGCTAGCCCAGCCTATTCCAAAGCAAGCTAGAAGCTCTGACCGATTCTTCCGTTGTCGCCGTGACACCGCCAGAAAAACAAGTGGCTAATCTTTGTTAATCGATCGTAGCTTGCATTCTTTATTTAGTCCACAAGTCACCCGAATTGCTAAGCTTCCGCCTGTCCGCCCCCTCTTCTTGTCCTCTTGTTCTTCTCTTATCCATTGGCTCTGTGGATCCAAATTTCTTTATTTTCCAAAATCTTTTCGTTTTGAAGTGTTCGTTGGTTGTTGCTCATATTTCTCTAGTACAGTTGACCTGTTGCTGTTGAATCACATACTTTTCCCATTACACCGTCCGACGTTGTCTCATCACGATGCTTGCTTCGACCTTCCGTTCCCGTGCAGCCGTTGAGGCTATACGTGCCGCTGCGCCGGTCCGCGCCCAGTCGACTTGGGCCAAGGTTCCTCTGGGACCTCCTGTAAGTTTCATGCCGCACTCATTGTGGTGCCTTGAGATCAATTGCTAACTAGTTTCCCACAGGATGTATGTTTAATAATCCCCCGCCCGCTGCTACGAATCGATATATACATACATACACATCGCGACATATGATATTAACCATTATAGGCCATTTTGGGTATTACTGAGGCTTTCAAGGCTGACACCTTTGCTGAGAAGATCAACCTGGGTATGTCCGATCCACCTATACCATTCATATCCATGGCAGCTCTAACACTACCCAGGCGTTGGTGCTTACCGTGACGATGCCGGCAAACCCTACGTTCTTCCCTCTGTCATCGCCGCCGAGAACAAGATCAACGCCGCTCTTTTGAACAAGGAGTACGCCGCCATTACTGGCGTCCCCGAGTTTACCCGCGCTGCGGCTAAGCTCGCCTATGGCGCCGACTCCTCCGCTCTACCTCGCGTTGCCATTACCCAGTCCATCTCTGGTACCGGCGCCCTGCGCATCGGCGGTGTCTTCCTTTCCCGCTGGTATCCTGGCGCTAAGAAGGTCTACATTCCCAACCCTTCGTGGGCTAACCACGGTGCCATCTTCAAGGATTCGGGTCTCGAGGTTGGCACCTATCGCTACTACGATGAGAAGACCATTGGTCTCGACTTTGTCGGTCTGCTGAAGGATATTGAGGCAGCACCAGCCGGTTCTATCTTCCTATTCCACGCTTGCGCGCATAACCCCACCGGTGTTGATCCTACACCCGAGCAGTGGCGTGAGATCTCGGCCAAGGTCAAGAGCAAGGGTCACTTTGTTTTCTTCGACATGGCCTACCAGGGCTTTGCTAGCGGTGACACGACTCGTGATGCTTTTGCTCTGCGCCATTTCATTGAAGAGGGCCACAGCATTGCGCTTTCACAATCGTTTGCCAAGAACATGGTAAGTTTTTCTCCAACTTCGATGTAGATGTTGAAGCTAGACCAAGCCTTACAGATGTAATTATAGGGTCTGTACGGTGAGCGTGTCGGCGCCTTCTCCATTGTCACCGCCTCTGAAGAGGAACGGGCCAAGATCGACTCCCAAATCAAGATTCTCGTGCGTCCTCTTTACTCGAATCCTCCTGTACACGGTGCTCGCATCGCCTCCGAAATCCTCAACTCTCCTACCCTCAACGCCCAATGGCTCGCCGAAGTCAAGGGCATGGCCGACCGTATCATTAGCATGCGGGCGCTCCTTCGCAGCAACCTCGAGAAGCTGGGTTCTGCCCGTGACTGGTCGCACATCACCAGCCAGATTGGCATGTTTGCCTACACCGGATTGAACAAGGAGCAAATGCAAAAGTTGGCAATGGAACACAGTGTCTATGCGACGCTGAATGGAAGAATTTCAGTGGCTGGTATCACCACCGGCAACGTTGGCCGGTTGGCTGACGCAATCTTCAAGGTTGCTGGTTAGACGATGTAATCAAAAGGCAATATAGTTGGAACGAATAGTAATGGGAAATTTCACAAAAGAATACCAGTTTCTTAGACGCAAAGGCGTTGTGTAGTCATCATCATTCATATAATTCAAGTTTTAAGAAAAAGCAATCTCAATGCGCAGTGGACGAACAAAGTCGTATCATAGCATCATAAACATCCCATCAATCATCTTCGTAACCTTCCAAGATCCTCCTCCACCTCGCCCATTTGCCGATCCATCTCTCTATACGCATTCCCCAACTCTCTCATTAATTTCTCCTTCTTCTCCTGCCCCTTAACTCCAACCCCGTACTCGGCAATCTCCATCCTCTTCGCTCGAATACTCCCCTCAATCCGTATCTTCGCATCCATTAAATGCCTCTTATAGTTCCCCAACGCCGACCTCACCTCCCTACTATAAATCTCCCTCCTAACCCTCACCAACGCCAACTGCGCTTCCGCCTCTGCCTTTTGAGCCCTCAACGCCAACTCCTCCGCCGTATTCTCCAAACTTCGTGCAATCGCCGTGTGCTTCGCTTCCAATGCACCTACTAGCCGACACAAAGCATCTGCCCGCCGGTCCAAAACCTTCAATACCTCATCACATGTTTGCAACCGAAGCTTGGCCAAGGCTGCTCTCTGCGTCTCCAACGACTCGACCAATGCCATGTGCTGTCCCGGCAGTGTAGCAATCGATCCATGTAAGAATGATGGATTCGTCGCCGGGTTTGCAATCCGTGCAATTCCCAATGCTGAAGTCTGCAACGCCGACGAAACCAAGGGGGCAGCCGCGGGAAGTAATTGGTCAACATCACTCAACGGTGGTGCCGATAAAAGAAGAGTTGTTTCGGCGGATGGAAGATCTGTAGGGGATAAAAGTGACGGTAACAGGAGTAAAAGGTCGAGGACGTCATCGGAGGGAGTTGCGGCAAGAGATGGGGCGGTTCGGCGGGTTGTGGGTCGGGTGGGTATTTCGGCTGGTGAGTTTTCGGGAACGGCGTTGGCGATGGCGGCGGTGAGGAGGTGGCGGCGGGCTTCACGGAGACGATGTTTATCAAGTTCCTAGAACTTGTTAGTAGTGTTTTCGTAATGGAAAAAGTCTCGTGGCGCATACCTCTTGGATGGCTTGCGCCTCGTGCGCTTCAGCGCTGGCTTTGCTGGTGCAGTCGGGGTTGAGGACGACCGTCGTCAATGTGTTATAAAGTTGTGCGAAATCTTCGTTTTCGTCAAGTACTGATTGATCAATGGGTGGGAACATGATGTTGACTATCGGATTCTTCCGTTCAGAAACCTCCTTTGTCTTACGGTACTTGTCGCAAAGCTGTCTTTGGCGCATCTGGATTGAAGGTCCCCCCAAAAAGTTACTTCACCGCCTTACTGCCTGCATAATTCTGCCGTTCTATCTCAAAGCGGTCAGTACGCATGTCCTCAATGTAGAAGGAGTTGCTACCTAACCAAACATACCCCACCATGATTGAAGACCAAAAGTCTGTTGACATTGTGCAACCTGAACTGAATTTTGGAAATCGTGATCCCGACGACGCTCGATTTTGCCGCCGTTTGTAGCCTCGTCGGACTTTAGCACCGCCAAAACCCTAGTAAGAGCCAGTCTTGCAAGTCTTTTTTTTTTTCGCCTCATATATCTGACTAGTCCTTTATTGAGACCTTAGTCGGCATCGACGACCCAATTGACTCACCTGGCTACCGTGAGCTAGCCCGACCACCCTCGACAACCAATCACATATCACATCTCAACATGGTCCGGATACCATCCCGTCTGGTCACTGGCGCCCTGATCCCCCTCCCCCGGCCGACACTTGTTACCCCGGTGGTCCCTGCCGCCGCCGCCGCCGCTGCCACCTTCAGCACCACACCCACCTCCCATACCAAAACAATCATCGCCGCACACATCCCCACGGCCTTCGTCCCCCCCTACCCCTATGGCGAACGCCGCCTCTATAAGCAATCCAACAAGGGTCTCTATGGCCTCACGCGTATCCGCTTCGGCAACCACGTCGCCCAGGGTCGAAACCCCCATAAACATCGCCGTACCTGGAAGCCCAATGTCCACCTAAAGCGCATGTGGTCTGCCTCCCTCGGCGCCTGGGTGAAGACCAAAATGACTATCCGTGTCTTCCGGACCATCCTCAAAGACAAGCAAGGTGGCCTCGATGCCTACCTCCTCAAAGATTCCCCTCAGCGGATCAAGGAACTAGGGCCCGGAGGCTGGAAGCTCCGCTGGTTGGTAATGCAGACGCCAGCAGTACGTGCCGCGTGGGCAACGGAACGGGCGAAACTGGGACTCCCTGAGAAACCAGCGCAAGAGGTGGCGATTCAGGATAAGGAGGCACAGGAAATGGTGCAAATTGCAGTGGATTATGCGACGCCGGGGCCGCTCAGCAAGGTGACGAGGGACCTGTTGCAAGAGCGGGCGATGGCGGTTCATGAGCAATTGACGGGAGAGGAGTTTACGATTGGTGAGACGGAGGATATTGATGGGGCCAAGGAGGAGGGGAAGTATGAGAAGGAGTATATTTCAGCAACGGATGGTGTTGAGAAGGTGGAAGGTGGGGGGTCAGAGGCAGAGGTGGTAGTTGGGGAGACGCCGAAGCCGACTGCTCAGTAAACAGAGGACATTTACTTGTTCGTCTGAAATCCTGCGGACAAGACCAGGTCGGGCGTCACTGTGTATATCTTTTATTTCACAACTGTTACCATACATTACACTGCTATTCGACAAAAGTCAGTATGTTTTGGTCATCAATGCTATCTATCAATTTACTATTCATTTGGTGCTCGTACAATTCAAAGCAAGTTTTATCCATATATTTTCTCCACTCAGTCGCTGCTTAAGCAGTCTTCTCAAAACGCAAGTCCCAACCAATCTGAGGACCCAGCTTAGGCAGCTCATCCGCAACACTTTGCACATCCTTATCACCTCTACCGCTAACACAAATAACAATATCTTGGTCCTTGGGCAAAGTCTTGGCCAGCTCGATACCACCCCAGATACCGTGAGCCGACTCTAGGGCCGGAATGATACCCTCCAGCTGGGAAATCAAACGGAAGCCCTGGAAAGCCTGGGCATCAGTACAAGCAATGTACTTTGCACGACCACTGTCCTTCCACTGCGCCAGCTCGGGGCCGACGCCGGGGTAGTCAAGACCAGCCGATACGGAGTGAGTGTCGGTGATCTGGCCTTCTGCGTTCTGGAGGATGTAGGTCCGCACTCCGTGAAGAACACCTTTGGAACCAGCCGACAGGGTGGCTGAGTGGCGGAGAGTGTCAACACCATCACCAGCAGCCTCAACACCGAGAAGCTTGACGGTGGGATCATTGCTAAAGGGATAAAACATGCCGACGGCGTTGGAACCACCCCCGACACAAGCGACGACAGCATCGGGGAGCTTTCCGGCAGCCTTCTGCAACTGCTCCTTGGTCTCGTTACCAATGACACTCTGAAAGGTACGAACGATAGTGGGGAAGGGGTGAGGACCAATGGCGGAACCAATGATGTAGTGGGTGGTCTCGAGCTCGGTAACCCAGTTGCGCATAGCCTCGTTGACAGCATCACGAAGGGTCCGAGTGCCAGCAGTGACGGGCACAACAGTAGCACCCAACAGGCGCATACGGAAGACGTTTAGAGCCTGACGACGAACATCCTCGGCACCCATGTAAACAGTGCACTCCATGCCAAACTTGGCACAGACAGTAGCAGTAGCAACACCGTGCTGACCGGCACCGGTCTCAGCAATGATGCGCTTCTTGCCCAGACGCTTAGCGACCAGAATCTGACCCAAGGCGTTGTTGATCTTGTGCGAACCAGTGTGGTTCAGATCCTCACGCTTAAGCCAGATGCGAGCACCACCAGCATGCTCGGTCAGACGGGGAGCCAGATGCAGGTGACCGGGGCGGCCCATGTACTCGTAGTACGAGCGGTACTCCTCCCAAAAGGAAGGATCGTTGACCATCTCGCCAAAGCCCTCCTCGAGCTCCGAAAGACAATCCATCAGAGCCTCGGGGACGTACTGCCCACCAAACTCACCGAAGCGCATGGGAAGACTACCGTGCAGGTCACCCAGCCTGGCAATCAGAGCACTGTCTTCGGCCTGAGTAGCACAAACACGGGCAATCTCGTTTTGGGAAGCAGCAACCGCCTTGCGATCCTGTTCAGCGCGACCGCACAGCTCGGCACAGAAAGCCTCAACGGCAGCGGGTCCAGCTTCGGGGCCAGCTTGCTCAAGGGTGGTGATTATCTTGGAACCAACGACTACACCCTCGGCCTGCTTAGCCAAAATGTCGTAATGCTCACGCTTTGAAACACCAAAACCGACAGCAGCGGGACGGCCACCGGAGTACTTGCGCACACGGGATAGAAGTTCGGGAAGGTCAGCGTTGAGCTTGTTGGAGGCACCGGTAACACCCTGGCGGGAGACAACGTAGATGAAGGAGTCAGCCAGTTTGCAGAGAATCTGCATGCGGGCATCAGAAGTGGCGGGGGCGATGAGAGGGACGTAGGACAGGCCGACAGAAGCGCAAAGACCACGGAAAGAGATGGCCTCCTCGGGAGGCAGATCGACCAGGATGAAACCGTCAACACCAGCGGCCTTGCAATCGTTCAAGAGTCTCTCCTCGCCGTATGCTAGGAATGGGTTGTAGTAGCCCATGAGCAAGACAGGGACTTTGAGACCCTTGGTGCGGGCTTCCTTGATCATTTCGAGAGTGTTGGTGATAGAGACGCCATTCTTGAGAGCGACAGTGTGTGAGGTCTGGATCGTAGGGCCGTCGGCGATAGGGTCGGTAAAGGGTGCGCCAACCTCAATGATATCTAGGGAGGTGTTAGAATATCGTTCCGACACAATATCAAGAGATCATCAAGTCGATAATGAAGCTTACCAGTGCCACCACGCTCCATGGCAAGGAGGATATCGACAGTAGACTCCCGCGTAGGGAAGCCAGCTGTAACGAACGACACCAGAGCGGGCTGCATGATTGAAAGAAATAACATTCACGTTAGCAACTGAACAAACAAACAATTCGATCGGCGCAAGATCGCATGCATCGGTACGCATGCATCGGTAGCTAAAAGCCTAGCCGCGGGGCAATCGTGAACCATGTCGTCAATGCCCCTCCATGAAATACTCAAGGTAATAACATACGCGGTTCTGGGCCTTGCAGACTCTGAAGGTCTCGTTGATAGCCTCCATGATGATTTCGGCTGATTCTTTGGTCTGAAAAAAAAAGAAACAAAAAAAAGAAAACACCTTTGAATTGAATTCCAGTATCGTCAAGCTGTGATGCTGGGTATTGAAACAGTTAAAAGTGGGTCTTATTGATGGTTGTTGGTTGGACTTTGATAAGATAAAGAGTTTGCTTATTTTGGGAAGGTGCGTGAAGAAGAAGGGATGGGTGAGGTTATGAAAGACGGTTTCGAAAAAAAGATTTACAGAAATATAATGATAAAAGTGGCTGGTCTGCTGGTTCCAGAAGTTCTCAAGTTAATAATAAATGAACGATAATAATATTGTTCTCTCAGCTTCTGTAAGTAGCGAGCGTCCTTTGCCATTTTATATTATAGGATATCCCAAATAACCCTAACTACACAGTATCTCGCCAACCCCAGAAAATCTGGTAATTACAAGTATGACTACTTCATAGGCCGCCAACTCCGCAGCAGTTTCCTAATTGGGTATGGTGTCATAGTAACCCTGGTGACCCTAGGGCGGTGATTCTCAAAGAAGACATGTGAATACTTTTTTTTTGGTGGTGGGACAAAGAGTGGCAAACTCCTGTGTAGCATGTAGCGTAGCCGTCCTTGTATCTTTTACCGCCCCCTCACCTTCCCACTGGTTCTTCCCCGACTTCCTCTACCCCGTGTAACACCCCCACGTCTCGCGACTGTTGCCCCTTTGGGTTGACCTCTAGTGACCCGAGAAGGAATCTCATCATCACCAGTATCAATATCACTCCCACTCTGTCCCGCTGAATTCTCACTCTCATCGCTAGACTTCAAACGAGCCACCGCACTACTCGCCCGTCGTCCACCTCGCCCCCTCGTGACACCACGGCTTGATACCACACCCCGCCCGCGCTTGGAGACTGAAGGGCGTACAGCAGGCGCATCAGCAGCCTCACTCTCTGATCCTTCATCACTGTCACCGTCGGAGCCCGAGTGGAACGGATCATCAGCCATCGTCCACTTCTTAGATTTAGCAGCAGCAGCAGCAGTCGACGGCGGGGGAGCATGCTTCCGAAGATTAATAGAAGTAAAGCCACTAGTTTGACAACTCGATGCAGATGCAACTCTCCCACTAGGCATTTGGTCAACTTCCTCAAAGTAGTCGAGCTCAGAACAAGATGCCACCTTTGATGCAAGACGACAAGTTGTTTGTAAATCTATCCGAGATGCAGCTCTAGACGTAACACGAGAGTGAACGGCTGACTCTTGCTTGGGGGCGGCTGGCGGAGAGACATTAGATGTAGGAGCTTCCTCTTTGGATTTCTTAGCCTTGGCTCCAGGCCCAGCTCGCTGCCCAATCTTGAACGCCTTGCCCTTGGCCTTCATACGCTCCGCCATAGACATAAGCTTCGGTGCCGCTGGTTCAACTGCTGGAGGGGGGGGCTTGGCAAGAGGCTTAACCTCAACCTCGGAGTCCTGTTCATCAGAGTCAGACTCATCCGGGGTATTCACGGCCTTTTGGGGACGACTAGGACGGCCACGTGCAGGCTTCGCAATTGGTTTAGTAGCAGCAGACTTGGGGGGATGACCACGGAGTTTGGTGACTTCCGATGTGGTGTAGTTTTTTTCGTCATTGTCACTACCCATAGCATTTGCAGCAGTGCCCTTGAGTGGACGGCCACAACGTTTGGGTAGTCCTGTAGAGGCGGCATCGCTCTCAGCGTCACCATCAGGCGGTGCTTTCTTCATAACCTTCATAGGAGCTTGGTTGCGAGCGCGTCTAGGCGGAAACGGCATATCTGCTGCGGGTTCTTCCATCAGAGTATCCCCATCTTTGTCGACTGACAATGTCAAGCCCGTGTCCTCCGGGACATCGTCAACGGTAACAATAGGAAAGTCAATCTCCATATTATCAGCTTCGTCGACAGACGAGCCTAGAGCCTTGATTCGACTCTTTGGTCTATCTCGGTTGGACTTGTATTCCACAATGTTGTTCGCATCGTCCATTTCAGACTCCTGATCTTCAGGTTCTACATAGGAGATACGGGGCTTTGCATGACGGAGAGCACCAGTCCACGAGATATCGCCCTCATGTTCTTCCTCGGCGGGAGCAACAGGAACATCTCCAGCTACAGCTGACATGATGGACACATCAGCGTTGGCATCATCCGCAGACTGATGATTGGAAACACCCGGAGCTTCAGCTTCGATACCCCCCGAACCTTGGACGCCAACACCTTGGGGAAATTCTGACGCCTCGATCTCATCATCTGTCTGCAGCTGAATTCCACCAGCACCCAGAGGCATTCCCTCACTCGCCCGCGGTTTATTCTTCTTGGGCCGTTGATTCAGTCTGAATTCAGGATCATCGTCTCCCTTGTTCCGTGCACGACGTCTTGCCGCCTTGATCGACTTGAGCACGTATTCTGACATCTCCGGATCGTCCAGCTGGAACTTTTCCTTTGTAGGAATTTCGTAGTGATCAAACAGAATACGATCCTTTTCGTTTTCGCCTTGCTGGTAGTAACCCATACCAGGAAGTTCGTGCAACCGGGAACGTTGTTCGTCAGGGATGGCCATTCCCGGCCCTTCGGTGGCGTCGACCGGGGCATTTTCGGGGTCGATCACTGTGGCGTCGGTCCGAGTATAGTCGCCAGACAGCAGAGTAGCATCATCCTCGGGGAGTATCGAATCGTCTCCATTGATGGGGGTGCCATTTTGCAGGGTAAGCACAGTCTCGGCCGCTTCTTGCGCAGAGCGCGCTTTAGACTTAGCCTGTTCAGCCTGGGCCCGTAACTGTTGCATACGTTTGCTGTTGTTGCTGCGAGCATCTTCGCCCGTGTATTTGAGCCAACTGAGATTGTGCATGCGGAAATCAACCAAAGTCTCAACACTGCGATCATCTGCAATGAGTCGGGTATCATGTCCAAGGAGCGTACGTTTGGGAAGATAGTAGTTGACGGCACCAGCACGGCGGCAATAACCACAATTGCAGATTCCTAGGCACTTGGGACACTGCCAATGCTCCAACTGCTGCACATCCTGAGGCATCTGATCGAAACCACGATACAATGTACCATAACAGTAAACTTCCTTGCACCCAGGTGTCGAACACGCCTGAAGCTTGTAGTGATAATCAGGATGGCCGCAGACGTGACACCGCTTTGAGCCGGGTCCCTTTTCCTTGCGACCCACAGCGTTCTTCCTCTGTCTCCTCTTCTTGCGCTTTACGCGTCCTTGGTCGTCTACTGAGACCTCGCCCTCAGACTCCGATGGCGGTGTCTCTTGGGCCTTTTTGATATCCTTGAACGGACGACGCTTGAGGCCCTCTTGACAAACCTGCGCCAATGTCTTCTTCTTCTTCCGCTTCTTGACAAGCTCCAGAGGAACCGGGGACTCATCAATATCAACGAAGCTGTCGTTCATAATGACTAGTTCTCGCCATTTCTCGTAGTTTTCAACAAGTTCTGCCCACTGCCATTGCTCGCACCACTGAAGGTTCGAGATACAGAAGCAAGAACGTCCCATAGCATAGCACTCCATGCAGATATCATATGTGTCCTCATCACCACCAACCAATGTTCTGACGCAGTGCTTGCAAGTCAAGAACCGGTTGAAGATATTGGCACGGCAGAACGAACATGTGATGTTAGAATCAAACTCAATGTACTCAACTTCCTCTTCCTTGAACCCAAAAAGCTCGTCACCCATAATGTCTGCAAAGAGGAAGAAGAGCCGTCGAAAGTCGGACTCGAATGTGATCCGTCGAGGGGACTTGACATCCGATGATAGAGCATTGTCCAATCCCAGGATATCCATTTGCTCCGGGAGACCTGCCTGTACCATCCCCTCGTAATATTTTTGGAGGGTGAAATAGATGATTGCCTTGTTCTTGTACTGCTCATCTCGACAGACCAGACGGGCCTTTGGTAGAGCTTCGTGTAGAGCAAACTCCAATGTTTCAACAGTCGTGCGGTTCCATGCCACCTTCATGGTTCGAGTACCGCGATTCCACACTTGGTGAGGAGCTAGAGGCGGGATGAGAATGAAATCACCGGGTTTTTGCTCTACGATGTAGACTGGGAACGTTGCCTTCTTCCAAGCGTTGATCTGCGCAAAATGCTTCTCAATCTCAATGTCATGGCCAAGCATAGACAGGAAATACTCTCTTACAACCTCGCGGTCTTTGCTTTCCGTCATAAACCAAATAGAGCTTCCTTCAAGTTCGCCATCGTCGCTATCTTTTGAAGCCTCCACCATGATATTCTGACCTAGACTGGCGCACATTTCTCTATGCGCCGGCGTGTATGTTCCCTCATGACCAATGTAGCACATTAGATTCTGAGCACGCATAGGCGGTGGTAAACTAGACATGAGATCACCAGCCGGCGCTGCTGAAGAATCAGCACTACGAAAGACATTTTCGTCGGAATTTCGGATGCCTCTATCGGTGATATTCTCGTTCATGTAAAAAAGGTTCGGAGGAATGATCTTTCGTAGGGCTTCTTCCCATTCGGTTGGGCAATCGATATCTTTCAAATATAGTCTCTGTCGTCGTTCGTCGCGGAAGTTCAATGGCGTCCATTGATTAGCGAGCTTACGCATCGATCGGAGGTAATGGCCCATGGTCATGGGAATGTCGGCTTGATTCGTGATATCACGAACATTTTCCTCTACGTATACGAATTAACATCTCTAAAGTTCTCATTACTGATATGACTTTCCTCAAAGACTACGGGGGTCATTTGAATATGGGGCTAGCGGCGTCCATGATTGCACGTGGTGTCAGGGGGGAGGGG
>MKGJ01000333.1:0-15015 GCA_002018255.1 Bretziella fagacearum | reverse complement strand
TTATTCCTCCTCCATCCATCCCCCTTTGCTCAAAACGCCTATTAACTGGGTTATTGCCATTGCTATATCCCCTGTCTTCGGTAAGGTAGACTTCCTTTTGAACTTCCTTTTTGCTACGTTATCTCCCATCACTATCGCTGCACGGGCCTATCAAACGACCCCCCCCCCCCCCCCCCTTCTCTCCCCCGGGACACTTCAATACCCGCTGACTTGTCAATGTTGCCCGACTAAGAATTGGCCGTCTTTCCTTGCAAGCTTGCCCTTCCATTAAATGTTATCCCATATGAGAACTTGCTCAAGAATTAAAATTATAGTGAATGACCAGTAAACTTGCACCGTATACCCTCCTGATAGCTTCAAATATACAGAGCTTGCTAGCTACTAGCTTCAGGCTAGACCAGGCCCACCACCACCTTTGCTTTATCCTGCCTTTTTGATTCCTCCTAACCCGCACTTGCCAAAATGTAAAAGAAGCCAAGACAAAAGAGTGAAAGCCAAAGCCATCCCCATTCCAACCCATTCCAACCCGGACCAGACCAGACCGCACGAAACGCATTTGATTCTTTACATCATTTTTCTCCATCCGTCTTTTTCCAATTCTGTCCTTGCGCCCACCCCCGACCATACAAAGCATCGCCATCCATCATCTGTCGACCCGACAACTTCCCACCAAAAACCTTGCCGCCATTTTATCATTCTGCGCATCCGGCTTTTCTCAACTATTTGACGATAAAAATCATTCACCATGGCTAACGACGAGTATGATGTACGTGGTTCTATCTCTTTCTGGCTCCGCTAGCCGACCGACACCTACCGCTTCTTTGATGGCTTGCGGCCAGACAGCAGCACCAGCACTAGCAGCACCAGCACATGGCCAGGCAGCCTTTTTCCAAAGCACCCTGTCTTGTGATTGTCGGCGACAGTTGTTTTGTGTGCCAAGACTCGACTGTGATCTTGTTGAATTGTGATGCTAACTTTTGTTTCTTAACCTTTTCTTGGATAGTTCCTCTTCAAAGGTAGACTTACAATACATTACCCTCCCCCCCTCTAATAATACAGCCTATCGTCGTCAACTACCCCTCGCTCGAGCTATTCCCTGTCGCCCATTTGCCGAAACTGGCGTTGTGACTTTTTGTCCTCCCTCTTCCCTCCTCCCCCCTCCCCTTCCCCTCGTGATGACCAAAACTCATTTCTGCTTATCACTACCGACGACCCGTATAAAGCAACACCGAAATGCTGACCGAACGTTTCTCTCCCCTCGACAGTTGTCCTTATCGGAGACTCTGGTGTCGGAAAATCCAATCTGTTGAGCAGATTCACTCGCAACGAGTTCAACCTTGACTCCAAGTCGACCATTGGTGTCGAGTTCGCCACGCGCTCTATTCAGGTTGACGCCAAGACTATCAAGGCCCAAATTTGGGATACCGCCGGCCAGGAGCGCTATCGTGCCATCACTTCTGCCTACTATCGTGGCGCTGTCGGTGCCCTCCTTGTTTACGATATCAGCAAGCACCAGACCTACGAGAATGTCACCCGGTGGCTAAAGGAGCTGAGAGACCATGCTGATGCCAACATTGTCATTATGCTGGTTGGAAACAAGAGCGATTTGCGCCACCTGAGAGCTGTGCCTACCGAGGAGGCCAAGGCCTTTGCTAGTATGTTTTTGTCTCTAGTGACATAGATAGCATAGTGGCTGTGATGCTGCTCGAGATTTGATTCCAAAAAGCGCTATCAGCTAACATCATGTGCTTTTTAGGCGAGAACCATTTGTCCTTCATCGAGACCTCTGCCCTCGATGCTAGCAATGTTGAACTGGCCTTCCAGAACATTCTGACTGGTAAGCAAGAAGATTCCCCCCACTCCCCCTCCCCAACTGATCTGTATAGTTACAGGCGAAGAATAGCGACAACATTGTCTTTAATTTATCTCATATCTAACTCACACCTTCCTATCGACAGAGATTTACCGCATTGTCTCCAGCAAAGCGCTGGACAGTGGTGACGGTGCTCAGGCGACTATCGGTGCTGGCACCAACATCTCGCTGAGCAAGCCAGCGGACGACGCCACAGCCAAGAGCGGCTGCTGTTGATTAATTACATCATGTGCTACTTATGATATGCTATTTGACGAGGGGTTTTTTTTTTTTTTTCCCTGGGCATTGGCTTGCTGTTCCTTTCTTCCTTTCCCTTTATATGTTTTCTTACTGGGAGTTTCTGGGAGGTGAAGGCGCAAGGTACAAGCAAGATGTGAGAGAGTGGGTGATGGAGGGTGGATAGGATATGGCTGTTGCCAATGTGCTGTACAAAGTTTTGGGGGTCGTTTGGTGGACGGCGAACCAATGTCTGTGGATAAAGATACTTGTGTGTTTGAATTGTTATTTTCGTTGGATGCCCTTTTTTTTTCTCTTTTTCTCTTTGTTTTGTTCCTTTTTTTTTAATCTTTTTTTTTATATCTTTTTCCAAGATTTGGTTCTCGATACGCATACATGGTGTTTCCAGTGGTTGGTTGTTGGTGTCTCGAGACCGTTTTCCAGCCGGGCAAGATATGTTCAATTCATGTGACAACTTACATTCTTTACTGAAGGACCACTCAAGTTATGATTACGGACATGAAAAAAAAGTGTGACGAAGTGAGAAAATCTTGGCGGTCCAATATCCGCAAGTCTGTTGTTTGGTATACGAGGATCCTCGCTTTTGTAGACAGATATGTTTACACTGGGCAACTAGGACCCTTTTTTGATGTTGCGGTGTAGCTTTCTTTCTACTTGTATCTTCTTACTAGACTAGAAAAATAAAAGGCACATTGGAAAGAATCCATGGGATGGCGTATTCTACGATATGGGGTGGCTAGGTGTAGAATAATAGTGCTTGGTTCTTGTTTCATGAGACAACCTTTAAGTTGGAGGCTTTAGAACGAGAACTAGTCTTTTGGTTCACTGGATGTTTGGACGTTTAGGAGAGAGTAAGATGGACCTGCAGAATATCGTTGAGACGGGGTTTTCTGGCTTGTGAATCGTAGATATTTAGTTGGATATGTACTCTGCAGACTGTATAGACAACACTGTTGATGCTTCATCATATTTCAAGATTACAAGGGACATAGCTCACATATTGACTTGAAATGCTCCATAAACTCCGGAATACTTGGTTCCCCAGACTTTGACTCCCCATTCAGGAGAAGTGATGATGGTTGCATTTATGCAGTTAAAATACTTATGACCCTTTTGACACCATTTACCGATAAGCTTCTTATCGGTTGGCAGAATTATTAGGCGGTGTCTCAAAAATTTCCAAGGACGAAAAAAAAAAGTTAATGCTTGTTGGAAAAAAAAAGAAGGAAAAAAAAAGAAGGAAAAAAAAAGAAGGAAAAAAAGAATAGCCGCCCATCTACACGATTACTTTTTGCGACGACGGACATCTACTAGTTTTAGCAGTTGCGCATCTGTGTATTTTGTTATTGACATATACCTGTTTTTGTCCTTTGTTTTATATTTCCTTGTCTTGCCATACTTCTTGCAATGGCTGCTGTCTACAAGTCCATCTCCAAGTCCCAGGCGACGGAGGAGAAGCCCGAGGTTGTGGCCGGTGTTCGCAAGAACAAGCAGAGAGTTCTTGTTCTGTCATCTCGTGGTGTCACCTACAGGTAAGCCGACGGGAGCACATGCCGTCTAGAGGGAGGATAGGCTGAACCATTGCCGTCATGTTGAAGTTGCCAATGCTAACAATATGACGCCTCATTTGTAGACATCGTCACCTTCTCAACGACCTGGCTCAAATGATGCCTCACGCCCGCAAGGATGTCAAGTTCGATTCCAAGTCGAAGCTGGGCCAGCTCAACGAGGTTGCTGAGCTGTACAACTGCAACAATGTCTTCTTCTTTGAGGCCCGCAAGGGTCAGGATCTGTACTGCTGGTTCGCCAAGGTGCCCAACGGTCCCACAGTCAAGATGCACGTCCAGAGTAGTAAGGCGCCTTTTTCTTCCTTCTCTCCGCAGTATAGCTCTATTCCAAGACACAGACTAACCCGCTTCTTCCCTACCTAGTGTACACAATGGAAGAACTCCGCTTCACTGGCAACTGCCTCAAGGGCTCTCGCCCTATCCTCTCCTTTGACGCTGCCTTCGATGACCAGCCGCACCTCCGCCTAATCCGCGAGCTCATGTTCCACACCTTTGGCGTCCCCGAGGGTGCCCGCAAGTCCAAACCCTTTATCGACCACATCATGGGCTTCAGCTATGTTGACGGCAAGATCTGGGTGCGCACGTACCAGATCAATGAGGCGGAGCCCGGGAAGATTGCGGGCACGGTTGACAATGAGGCGGCGGTTAAAGCGGCAAAGAAGCATGCGACGCCGGGGCTTAGCACGGAGATTCAACTGGTGGAGATTGGACCGCGGTTTGTGATGACGCCAATTGTCATTCAGGAGGGGTCGTTTGGTGGGCCGATTATCTATGAGAACAAGGAGTTTGTGTCGCCGAACCAGGTGCGTGCGGATATTCGGAAGGCGTCGTCGGCGAAACATAATGCGCGAATTGATAAGTCGTTGGTGCGGTCGTCGAAGAAGAAGGATTTGGGGTTGAAGACAGATTCGGAGAACAAGAAGGTGGATCCTCTGGATAAACGCAAGCTGTTCCACTAGAGAGGAGATTAAGGAAGAGTGATGAGAAGAAAGGGAAAAACAAAAAAACTACGGGATGGATGTTGTCTGTATCTTTTGTCATGCAACTTTACCGGCGTCAAGGGATACCTGATTTTCTGGGATTTGAATCATAATAGTTTTGCATTTTCATGAACAGAGGCTGCTGATGGATGTGATGATTTGGGAATGCTGATGTAATCTGCCTAGTGGTCTATATCAATGGGCATAGATTAGATCCCGGGTGATCTATAGATCATGTAGTCAAGGGGTTAACACAAGTCCCTTGCACTGTTGCGCATCTCCGAGATATTGTCGTTACTGTAGCTTACATTGTGAGTATATGGAATATGTGACGTATTGACTAACCATGGGAAACAACAACTCTAATACAGCATATATCGTCATGTTCTCCCCTTTTGGTCTAAACACTATCAAGTCTGTAGTTTAAGAGGTGACGTTGGACAGTACAGTGTATACACAGTGTGCGCTTCTGGTAGTAGGTGACAGCAACGGCCAGCCTTGTCAAGAGCTACACAACATTTGAAGGGAGAATTAAATTTTTTTTTTTTAGATATATATAATTATATATTTAGATATATATAATCTTAATGTTAACTATTTTGTCTAGAATTTATATTTATTTTGCCGGATTTCTTTGGGGGATGATTTCTTTTTGTCAATACCATCACCAATTCAACTCTCTAGGGTCCTTCTTCCCCCATATTGACACCCTAAAACAACTTACCTTTAAGTGCCTTTTACTGGCTTCGAATACTGTTGGGTGTGTTGCCCCCAGCTTTAATACTTGCTTGAAACCAATTTCGGTCAACCTCAACCACCACCAACTTAAACATCGTCGTCCTTCTCCCGACACACACACCACATTTTGCCCCAGAAAAGTTGATTCTGGGCTTGATTGGTCCCAGATTTACATGGTGAGTTCAAATCTACCGCTTTGACAGTTGCCGCACTTGCGCGCATTGCGCTACAGGGCCGCAGACGCTCAGCCTTGTCGCAAACTTGCAAAACCTCAACTGCCCAGGACTCGACGAGCAATCTCAAACACGTAGCGCCCTCGGAGAGCTTTCTTGGTGGCGTTAGCTTCTTTGTCCAAGGCATTGGTAGTACTCTACTTACCGAGCATCACTGTCAGCTCTTCTTGACCAGAAACTAATGTGGCGCATATAGATCTGTGTCTCCCAAGGCTTTCACCCCCGCGTTCCTTGCGGCGTTCATTGTCGCCTGATTTCCGCCGTGTCCTTCTCCCATTCCCAGTAGCTTTTCCCTTGTCTCTTTCCTCCATTCTTAGCCCTTTTGCTTCGGGCTCAACGGCCCTCCACCCTGGTCGCATCATGGACGGCTTGGCCAAAGTCGATGTCGACCACCTCATGGGCGAGCCCGCTTCCGTTCCCAACGGCACTACCAACGGCTACAGTCGGCACCCGTCCCGCGAGACCATCGATTTTGACAGTACCACTGATTTCGCTGCCAATGATGATGACGCCACCCTTCTCGTTAGTAATTCATTGACGCAGGTAGTGCGCCGGGGGCTCCTGCCTACAGGGTGCTGCTATGATGACCGTATGAAGCTGCACATCAACGCCGACTGGAGTCCGCATCCGCATCATCCAGAGGATCCACAGCGCATTGAAGAGATCTTTAATACGTTCAAGAAGAATGGGCTGATTTATACGGGGCCGCCAGAGAAATTGCCGGAGATTCTGAGGGATTGTCCAACCAAGTATATGTGGCGGATTCCGGCGAGAGAAGCAAGGCAGGATGAGATTCTGTTGGTGCACCAGCCTGCGCATTACCAGTTTGTGGAGAGTTTGTCGGAGAAGAGTTATGCCGAGTTGCGGCGGCTAACAAAGGAAATGGATCAGGGGAGGACATCACTATACGTCGGTAGCATGTCATACTATGCGGCTTTGCTGTCGGCTGGTGGTGCCATTGAGACTTTGAAGCATGTTGTTGAAGGTCGGTTACGAAATGCCTTTGCTGTTATCCGACCACCAGGACACCATGCCGAACATGATGAGCCCATGGGTTTCTGTTTCTTCAACAATGTTCCCGTCGCTGTTCGCATATGCCAGATGGAATACCCCGAGACCTGCCGGAAAGTCATGATTCTTGATTGGGATGTCCACCATGGCAACGGCATCCAGAACATCTTTTATGAAGACCCCAATGTTCTCTATGTCTCATTACATGTATACGAGAACGGGACCTTTTACCCTGGTAAGCCCAAGGACGGCGTTCCTGATGGTGGTCTCAACAACTGTGGTGCCGGCCCCGGTCTCGGACGCAACGTAAATGTCGGCTGGCATTCCCAGGGTATGGGTGACGGTGAATATATGGCGGCCTTTCAGCGCATCATCATGCCCATTGCCCGCGAATTCAACCCGGACCTCGTGGTGATTTCTGCGGGCTTCGACGCCGCTGATGGCGACGAACTGGGTGGTTGTTTTGTCTCACCCACGTGCTATGCGCATATGACACATATGCTCATGTCGCTTGCTGAAGGCAAGGTCGCTGTGTGTCTTGAGGGTGGATATAATCTGAAAGCAATTTCAGTGTCTGCATTGGCAGTAGCGAGGACGCTGATGGGTGAGCCGCCACCGAGGCTGGAAATCCCAAAGATCAACAAGGAGGCGTCACGGGTGTTGGCTAAAGTGCAGTCATATCAGGCGCAGTATTGGGATTGCATGAAGGCGGGGATTGTAAATGTGCGGGATGATGTTTCCAAGTTGAATGCATCAAGGTTACATGATGTGGTGAGGAATGCACAGAGGCAAGAGTTGCAGCAGAAGCATCAGATGGTTCCGTTGTATGTGCATCGGGAGAACACGTCACAGACATTTGATAATCAGGTTCTGGTTACGCCCAAGTTGAGTGAGGCAAAGAGGGTTTTGTTTATTATTCATGATCCGTGAGTCTGACCCAAGTGCTGTTTACTGGTTATGTATAGCTGCTAACACCTTTTCTTTTTTTTTTTTTTGTTTGTTCAGTCCACAATTACTTGCACAACCTGATGTGGACGATAGCATTATCGAGTCACATAATGCTTGGGTGGTACGAAATCAAAGACATGTTTCTGTCTGTATTGTATGGATGTTACTGACACTGTGGACAGGTTGATGAGCTTGCATCGTATATTGACTGGGCCATTGAGAATGGTTTTGGTGTTATGGATGTCAACATTCCAGGATATCTAGCAAAGGACGATGTAAGAGTCGTTAACCATGTTGTGTCTTGTCTGGGAGTTATTGCTTACTAACATTTTCCATAGAATGATAGGGATGCATTCACTCCGCGTGTGACTGAGCGTGTCCTTGAGAGTGAAATGAATGATTTAGTATGCTACATTTGGGACAATTATCTGCAACTATACGACCAAGCAGATGAGATCTTCCTTATGGGTGTTGGTAACGCCTATCTCGGTATCAGAACCCTTCTAACTGGCCGAGGTAAGTCCCTATTCATCTGATTTGTATCTGCTATATGGTAGTCTTCTAAACTAACCCTTGATAGCTGACTCCAAGGAACGCATCGCAGGCGTCGTCAACTTCGTCACTGGAACCCTGAAAGCTGTTAAATCTGACGTTGACGAGGGTCTCTCAACTTGGTACAAGGAAAACTCTCGTATCTATGTTGGCGCCGATCACGCCTGTTGGAACGATGAGACCTTGAAACGCAAAGTGACGAAACGGCGATTTGGTACCGTGATTGAGAGTAAGATGAATGGACTGAATCAAATGTTACACCAACATGCTCAAGAGGCGCGCGAGTGGATCATGGAGCGGGTGGATCCTGGGGGTGAGACGACGGAAGATGAGAATATGACTCAGGCATAAAGGGAGAGGGAGAGAGAGAGAGAGAGAGAAGGGGGGCTTATAGATTGATGAGATGTTTTGGTGTTTTTCTGGCGTTGACATGTCTGTTTTAATCTTTTCATTGTTTCCACCGCAGGTCATAAGGGATTCATTCTATCAAGCTTTAGATCATATACTGTTTGTCTATCAAATAATGCGTCTGTCTATTCAAGATCAGAAATGCTCATCTTTTTATGCAACATTTTTCTATGTCTATCAAGGTTCTTCTTCCATAGTGAACATGGGGGTTCTTCCCAATCGGGGAATATGTAATAATTTCTTATTTCAGAAGTTGCTAAAAGACCAGGGTTTAGCCTATTCTTATACCTACTTTAAACGGAATTGTCGCTCACGTGACTATGAGACGCCGCGTTTCTTTTTTTTTCTTTTTTTTCCTTTTTTTTTTCTGGAAGGAAGGAGTCTTTCCTGCCATTTTTGGTCGGGGAAAGGAAGGCAAGAGCCTAGATAAGCAAACGAAGAGCGAAATTCATAATTAAAACGCAAAAAAAAAATTCCTTTTTTTTTCCATTTTTTTCATTATTCATCATTGTTACTTTTTCTTCTCTTATTTTCTTCAACATATCCACGCTATTATCGTCTTAATTAACACCTGTTTCCTTTTTCTTTGAATCTCCGCAACGACTTCATAATATCAGCGACCTACCCAAAAACGCATTCAAAAATCCTCGCGATTTCACTTTAGCCACTTTAGGATTCAACATTGCGAGTAATTTCCCAAACACTCAATTCCGCGCCTATTTGCGATTGGCAACCTCCAAATTTCAATCCGACCAACACCAGACACCCACATTTCTGCTTAATCATCAATCAATCAATCAATCTCTTCTTCAATCTCTTCTTCAATCTCTTCTTCAACAACCCTTCATCATGGACAGGGACCGCGAGCGCGACATGCGCAGTCGAAGGTAAAGTCCAATCATCCCATCGCCCCATAACATCCATCCTACAGCTTTTCGACTCCACTACACTTCTCGAGTCATCCATTGTCATCCTGTTCCCCCCCCCCGTCCCCGTCCTTCATCCCACTTCAAATTCATCCCTCCATCATCACTAACCTCATCCCCTTGATTCATCCAATCAACCTCATCTACAAAACTAACCACAATCCACTCTTTCCACAGCCACCGCTACGAAGACGGCGAAGTCAAAATGTACGGCGCCGGCGAATCCTGGCGTCCCTTCAACCGCGACCGTTCCCCTCGCCGTGACCGCGACCGTGACCGCGACCGTGACCGCCCTCCAACCCTCCCCCGCTCCCCTCGTCCCCTCCGTTCCCCCCTCGCCACTTCCGACAGCTACGTCCCCAACCGCTCCCCCCGCCGACGTTCTCGCAGTACCGACCGCTATCGCCGTGATCGCTCCCGTGGAGACCCCCGTAACCGCTCTAGAGACCGTGGAGACTGGCGCCGCCGCGAACGAACACGATCACCACCTAGACGGTTCTCCCCTCGACGGACCCCCATGCATCGACGGGGATCTCGGTCACCGCCAAAGGAAGGGGACCGGTTAGATTTACGTGGGCGGCCGCCGCAACGAAGAGACTGGGGGAGAGATCGTGAGCCGCGAGAGTGGGATCATAGAGAACGAGAGCGCCTGCCACTCCGTGATCGAGAACGCGAAAATGACCGAGACACACCCAGCTATCCCGCCGATCGCGACCGCGACAGAGATTGGGAACGCTCCCGCCCCCGAAACCACGACCGTGAGGACCCCCGATTCGACGACGCCCTTCCCACCGCCCCTGGATCTGCCCCCCGCAACCGCCGTTCTCGCTCTCCTCCTAAAATGGCCGATCGCCCGCCCATTCGCAACCGCTCCCCCCACCCCATGATGTCTCCCACTGGTCCCTTCCGCGGCCGGTCACGTAGTCCGTTTGGCCGCGGCGGTCGCATAACTGCCACCTATCGTCCGCGGACCCCCCGAGATATCAAAGCCACCGGAAATGTCAATGGCTTCAACCCCATCGGGCGCTCACCGTCGCAGCCGCGTTCTTCCGGTTCGACGCGCTCTCGTCGCTCCAGCAGGGAACGCCCTCTTCGGTCTCCGGTAGTTTCCACTCAAGTGCCCAATCCAACGTCCCGTGATCGCACGCCGCAGCATCAGGCGGTGGCTCCTAGAGGGATACCCAATGAGAATCCACCCCACGACATCCCCATGCGGTCACCCCCACGTGGGCCATCTTCCTTCCGAACATCCATCAATGGACCTCCCAGTCGGGCGACAGCCCCCCGAGACATGTCACCGCATCGGCAAAATTCCCTAGCAGGTCGTGACTCTGGACCAACGAATCCACCCGTGGGTCCCCGAGGATATGTACCGCCGGTACGCGGAAACTATGGACCGCGAGGGCCGAGGCCAAGCTGGGGGCCTGGAGGGGGTAGACATAGTATCTCGGGAGCTTCGGGGGGGAGCAGTGGCGGGGGGATGATGAACCCGCCTAGTTCCAATGGGATCCCGACGGGTCCTCGGGGTAGTTCTTTATCGGGGCCTTCAGGACCTAGCAACGGGCTGCGGCAGCTAAATGGACCCAAGGTTTCTGTTGTTCAGATGCAGTTATCTTCTTTGACATCATTGGTGCCGGGTGGGAAGCTTGATGTGGGGAGGTTATCAGTAGATGTTTATGGGGTTACGAGGGAACATGAGGCGGCGATGAGGAAGTTGAAGGAAGAGGAGGAGAAGATGAGGGAGGAGTTGAGAGTAAAACAGGAGAGGCTAAGGAAGAATATGTTGGTTTGGGAGAAAATGAGGAGGGAGGTGAAGGCTTGCGGGATTCGGACGGATGAGGCAGAGAGAAGTTTGGAGAAATTGGCGGATGGGGAGAGTTCGGGAATTGCATTTTAAGATGGGTTGATTTGATAAAACTTAACAAAAGATAGTATTGTATAATGATATCCCCTTTGTATGCAATCATATGCGTTTATTTGTGGATTCTAAGACTGATGGATGAAGATAACAAAGATGCATCATGTAAAGAATGATAAATGACTGCATTATCAGGTATCTTATGAACCCCAAACAGATAAAACAAAATAATATAATCCCGGGAGTCTGGTTCTCCCTGATATCATAAACAAAATAACAAATCATATGCCATCCACCACACACAGCTCGCCTGCTTACTCCGTGTAATCGCTATCCTGATCATCATGCAGATCCGATTCTTCAAAGTCTTGCATTGCATACAGTCTCAACGCAGGCTTCAGGTTGTCAATGATTAGCTGCACTGTATGACACTGTCTCAAAGCAGGAACTTTGTCAACAACAAAGTCAGAGTCGTTCCTTGACTCTAACTTGTCGGAATCTTCAGCATCATCATCATCATCATCATCGTCGTCGTCAGAGGACAGATTTGCCGAAGAAAGTCCCGATAAATCCTCCAAACTCTCATCCCAGTTATTGGTATTGTTGTTGGTATTGTTGTTGTTGTTGTTGTTGTTGTTGTTGTTGTTGTTGTTGGTGGTGGTGGTGGTGGTGTTGGTGGTGTTATGAGATTCCGAGTTTTGGTTTTGAGAACGAGTGCGTAAAAAACGCCGAGAGAGTATACGGTGATTTGAGGCGCCTTCACCTTCTACCGAGTCTTCATCGTCACTAGCGACTAACTTAGTCAGCATTTGTGAAATGCCCTGTTCCTTGTCGTCATCTTCATCTTCCTTGTGTTCCCTCATGTCTACTTGGCTGCGAGTCTTTTCCCGGCCAAATAGTTTGTGATACTGTCTAAAGGATGAGTACGGGCGCGGGTTTCCACGGCGCAAAAAGGCCTTGTTGAAAGCCTTCATCCAACCCTCGCGCAAAGTAGCACGCCGACGCCATGAGACATCAATGGTTATCTCCAGACAAATGACACGGAGATCGGGCATCAAGTGACCGTGTCTGACCATATCCTCGAGAAACTTGGCAATCATGTGCTCTTCCATACCGTGCAGATGATAAATCTCAAAGCTCCGTAGCTTTCGGGGCCAGTCAACTGCCCGCTCGGAGAGCAGGAGGGGCACTTTGAGCTCGTCGCTGCATTGATTTTTGACGTCAGCATAAAAGTGCTCCAAGTTGGGGCAAAGCTCGCCCAAACACTTCATAAAGTGAAGATTTAGACCGGCGTTGTGGACAAGCTTCAGAGACTTGAGTTTATGACCGGATTTCTCAAGGAAATGTCCAAGACTCTTTCGAGTCAGGCAACACTTTTCAATGGTCAAAGACTCGACTTCAGGAAGGCTCGCCATAAGCTCATTGGGCAGGACAAAAATTGACAAAGTCAAATCTCTTAGACTAGGAAGAGCATGAAGAAAGGAGGCAATACCCTGATAAACTTTGGGCAGTCTATCATAATCCGAAGTTACTAGTTGTTGAGCCAGCTCATGGTTCAGTTCGGGATGCCCGACCCAGTCAACTGCAATAAGCTCACACAAAGTAAGCTTCAAAAGGTCCTTGAAAATGATGCTCGTATTGAGTCTCGCAAGAATCTCTAGATTCTGGCAAAGAATTTCCCTTGAACTTTTAGTAACACGGTCGGGGGGAGAGGCCTGGTAAACGCCTCCGGTCATTTGGAAAATGGTGTTGCTCAATGAAAACAAGTCCCATCTCCAGGATCTCAATGAATTTATGCGAGTAGGGCGGTCCAAGATGCGACAAGACAGCGCTTGAAGTATCTGAGAAGGGTAACACCTGTACGATGGCTTGTAAAAGTCCGAGGAGAATTCGAGATCGACATCTCGCAGCATTGGGAAAGCCGCAAGCAGAGGCAATAGCTGGTGCTCTCGAACCCATACACCAGGCCTGATATGAAGCTTGCGCACACGACAGGCAAGGGAGGGCATTTCAGGCATGATATGTTTTATGCCAACAATGTCTCCTGTCAAGGGCTCTAGGTAGCGTCCCTCGCACAAGTCATACATCAACTTTTCGGGCTTCTCGTAACCCAGGATGCTAAAGATGCGAGTGGGATTGGTCCTGGAAAAAATAGAGACATCAGTCCAAATCAATGCTGTGACGATTTCTCCAAAACTCTTGGAAGTATGTGCGACAGTCAAAAGCCAGTGTGTGTCACGGGTTCCGTTATCACGTTGTGCGGCGTAGGTCAGGATGATAGGCCAGCAATCCATCATGGCCAGGCAGGTCCAGCAGCAATCTGATTGCTGGACGGGTATGGCGACATCGTCGGCTTTCTTCTTCTGAGCGGCAGATTTGCGTTGGGTGGTCTTTTGACGCTTGATTTGCCGGGCAGTCTGACTGCGAGTTTTGAGAGGGCGCTTGTTTTTGGTAGTCGGGGCCGATTTTTTTGGTGTCTCGGTAGCAGAAGACGACGAGTTCATAACAGCAGCAACAGCGGCGCTATGGCTTCTGGAACGAGTGCGCTCAAGCTGAGGTAGGACTTGTTCAACATTCACATTGGGGATTTGATTGGCCGCTTTGGCGGTAGCGATACGGCCGGATCGTCGTTTCGCCATAGCGAAAGAAAGAGAAGAAAGAAAAGAAAGAAAAAAAAGGAGGGGGAAAGGGAAAAAAAAAAAAAAAAAAAAAAAAAAAAAAGGGACAGTCTGAATGGCCTTGAATTGATGGGAGAAGACAGTATACTCCAATGGGTCTGTATCTCGAAACGTTGTTAATGTTAATTGTTGGTGGTCGTACTGTAATGTGTAGCAATGAGGCTGCTTGCAGTGTAAGTGCCAGAAAATGGATATTTACTGAGCGGGTTTGAGGACAAAGGCTGGTTATTGACGGAGGGTTGACAGTGGCCAGTAAACCCTAATTCTGTGTGCCAAGCTAAAGTAGATGACAACAGCACAAGTTTGATGATGGAGGAATGAGAAAGCGAGAAGAAAAAAGAAACGATTTTGATATTCTTTTGTGGCGATGAAGAAGAAGAAACCGAGAGAATAGGACTGGCAAAGAAAAGGGAAGAAAAAGAAGGAAAAAGAAGGAAAAAGAAAGAGAAAAAAAAAAAACCTAAAGGTAGGCAAAACTGTCCCTAGCTCTGGGTAGGTAGTTGCCTTTGAAGTAGGTAGGTACATAGCTAGGAACGATTTACTGCTGCCCTGAATATCCATCCTCTGTGTAGCTGAGATTGAAGTGCTTATTCTTTATGGATATAGTCAATTGATTGATTGATGCAAATGGCATGATGAGAGAATGAGAAAATGAATGATGTCATAGATGTCAAAAAAATGCATAAATAACAGCAGCGTATACAACGACATATACACGGTGTCAATATGTTTTTACACTGTGCCGTGATAGCATGGTTTAGTACGTGCACTTTCCTTGTTCGCTTCAACTGTTTCCACTCACTATAACAATTCTTCACCATCACCTGCCACCCAAATTCTTGATTTTTTTCTTTTCCTTAGGTTTTGCAACTTCACAGGCTGAATGGACTTCAATGTGCTTCACCAATTTGACCCTCTATTTTAAAAGGATTTATTTCTAACCCAGATACAAAGAGACAGAGAGATAGATAGATAGAGAGAGAGAGAGAGAGAGAGAGAGAGAGA
>MKGJ01000332.1:0-21751 GCA_002018255.1 Bretziella fagacearum | reverse complement strand
TTTTTTTTTTTTTTTTACTTTTCTTTTCTTTTTTTTTGCCTCGTCCTCATCTCACAAGTCTTGTCCCCCCTTCCCCCTCCGACAGCTTCTCACCATGGACGAGGATCAAGGTCCGTCTAACATTGCCCGCTTCGAGGACAAAGGCCATGACTGGTCTCCCTCCAACTTCATTCGCGGCGCCAAGCGCATGTTCCTCACTAGAGATGGTCTTATCGGCGACTACAACTATGGCCACCTTTTCCGCCCAAACCTTCCCTTTATGAAGAAAAGCAGCCATGTTGCGCCCTTCTTCGGCCTCAACGACCGCATGCCGGTGGTCCTAGCTCTGATTCTCGGTCTTCAGCACTCGCTAGCCATGCTTGCTGGTGTCATTACGCCACCGTTGATCATGGCTAGTGCCTCGGGTGTGAACCTTTCTGCCGAGGAACAACAGTATCTCGTCTCTACCGCTCTCATTGTCTCTGGCACGCTCTCACTCATCCAAATTACTCGTTTTCGCATTTTCAACACTCCGTACTACCTAGGCACCGGCTTGCTATCGGTCGTCGGCATCTCATTTGCCATAATTCCTGTTGCTTCTGGGTAAGTCCTTGTATATGTAGTCTGGGCAAAACTCTGTACTAACCTCTCTGAAATTTAGTGCATTTTCACAAATGTATGAAAATGGCTTCTGCGAACTCGATGCTGACGGCAACCGCCTGCCCTGTCCAAAAGCCTATGGTGCTGGTAAGTAGATTTCAAAATAGTGAAATACATCAAAATGACCTGACTAACTTTTGTCCAGTTCTTGGTACCGCGGCTCTATGTGGGCTAATTGAAGTGCTCATGGCTTTTGTCCCTCCCAGAATGCTACTCAAGGTTTTCCCGCCTATCGTCACTGGCCCCACTGTTACCTTGATTGGTGTTTCTTTGATCCAGACCGCTTTCCAGAACTGGGCCGGCGGTTCTGGCAGTTGTATCAACCGCCCTGAGACTGGCTTCTACTCCATGTGCCCCAACACGGCCGCCCCTCACCCGTTGCCGTGGGGTTCTGCCGAGTTCCTAGGTCTGGGTTTCAGTGTGTTTGCGACCATTATCCTCTGCGAACGTTTTGGTGCCCCGATTATGAAGAGTTGCAGTGTCATTTGCGGCCTCTTGGTTGGTTGCATCATCGCGGCTGCTTGCAACTACTTTGACCGCAGTGGCATCGACAGTGCGCCTGCTGTTTCGTACACCTGGGTCCATACTTTTCCTCTGTCGCTCTATGGCCCTCTTGTTCTTCCTTGTTTGACAGTCTACATCATTTGCGCCTGTGAAGCTATCGGTGATATCACCGCTACCTGTGATGTCTCTCGCCTAGAAGTTAGCGGCATGACTTACGAAAGCCGCATCCAGGGCGGTGTCCTTGCTGACGGCATCAACGGTGTTCTTGCTGCCCTCATGACCATCACTCCTGTTACTACTTTTGCCCAGAACAACGGTGTCATTGCTCTGACTCGCTGCGCCAACCGCACTGCCGGCTACTTTTGCTGCTTCTTCCTCATCATCATGGGCATCTTTGCCAAGTTCGCCGCCGCTCTTGTCGCCATTCCCTCCGCTGTTCTTGGCGGTATGACCTCCTTCCTCTTTGCTTCCGTTGCCGTTTCCGGTATTGCCATCATCGCCCGTAGTGTTCCCTTTACTCGTCGCAACCGCTTCATCCTGACGGCAGGCATGTCCATGGGCTACGGTGCTACACTGCAGGCCGATTACTTTTCGTATTTCTTTACCTACAGTGGAGGCAACCATTCGCTTACCGGCTTCTTGAATGCTATCGATATCATTATGGAATCGGGCTTTGTGGTGGCGGCAATCGTTTGTACTTTCTTGAACTTGGTGTTGCCGGAGGAGGTAGAGGAGACTCCTGCGGAGGTAGTTGTCATGACTCCGGGACCGGTTGTTACAGAGGAAGAGAAGGCAGTGCCGTCTGTGGGGAGTGCGCAGGTGGGTAGCAGTGAGGAAAAGGTTTAAATTTGTGGTATCAAAGTTTAAGTGGTTGATGGTTTCTTTTTGTCTATTTCTTCATTGTTGTTTTTGTATGATTTGTTATAGACCGTGATGAATGGCAGTAAGTAAAGGTTGATGTTGATAATGATTCCAGATCTGGGAAAGCAGTCCTAATACAGTTTCAGTTTACCTCGTCCAGAATTATATATGCCTGCGTCTCATGAAAAGCTTGTACTACTTGAATGAACAGTTTCGACTTGCAGCTTACTGACCCTGAGTGATGTCACCCACTCATGTACATATATATGTATGTAGGTACCTCCTTGTCTCTGTCTCCCCATGCAGAACATCCATCTGGATTACTAATACTCGATGGAATCTACGAAGAATGTGGAGAGGATTAGACAAGAGAGGAAGGGGGGGAGCATTGGGTGTGCAATTACCTTGGAACGAAAGATGTATTACCATTTTTGCTGTTATCGGCCACTTCCGATGAAAAGGCCCCACTTTTGGTATCTGTGATTAGATAAAAGGCTGGGGTGGAAAGGTAGAAAGGTGTGTGTGCAAGAAAAGAGTGTTATCAAGATAGATAAGGCAGAAAAGGCGTAGGATTGATGCGGCTCTGTTGCAAAGTGAATATATGTCATGGTAGTCGTTGTTTACCTTTTTTTTTTTTCTTTTTTTTCTGCTCTTTAACCGAGCTTCTTATTTACCATGATTATTTTTAGAAAGAATGATATCAATACATCGCATATAACCCTAGATATCATATCCATCCAAGGGTCCATAAACAGGAACCATCAGACCCCTGTAGGGCTGCGCATGGACCCACTAAAAAGTTTCTGGCAATTAGTACGGCATCACGACTATGACCGTCCATCTGCCAATTCGCCCACCACAGAGGGTCTCTAACCTCGCCAATCGCGTACTCTAAAGCTATACGACCCGAAGAACTTACTCCCTCTGGAGTATCTTCCGACCCCAACCCGCTAAAAAAAATGTTCGAAAGCATCTGCTCCCTCCCCACCACCTCCGATATCTTCTGCCTCGTCCTCCACCCCTCAAAACCCCTCCTAACCGTCGGTCTCGCCTCTGGCCATGTCGAAACCTTTGAAGTTCCCGCCCCCATTCCCGCCTCCACATCAAAGCCCAAGAAAACCGCCTTCATCCGCTCCGTCTGGCGTACTAAGCGCCACCAGGGTTCCTGCCGCGCGCTTGCATACCAAGATGATGGCTCTCGGTTGTTCTCGACCGGCACCGATAAGTTGGTAAAGGGTTTCGGTCCAGAGGATGGCCGGGTGAATGTGAAGTTTGCGGTTGAGACGCCGGATGGGTCTAGAGACGATCCGGCGAATCTGTTGGTTCTCAACCCGACAACCCTCATTGTTGCCTCTGACTCTGCTTGGGTGACCATCCACGACATTGAGAACCCCGAGAAAAAGAATAACCCACTGCAGCCGCACGGTGACTTTGTCACTAGCATGGCTGCCCTCCAGCCTTCTGAAGCTAGCACCTCCGGCGTCCCTAAGCAATGGATCTCTGTTGGCGAGAACACGGTTGCCGTGTCGGATATGCGCAAGGGCGTTGCCGATGATTCTGGTGAACAGGATGAGTTGCTGACTGCCATGTGCTACGTTCCTACCCTCCGTGCGCGGAAGACGAGCAAGAAGTTGGGTGTCGTTGTCTCGGGTAGTGACCAAGGAGTCGTGAAGATTTGGGACCCAACGAATTTGGAGAAGCCGGTGCATAAGATCAAGGTGTTTGATGGAGAGAGTATTGATTCGATGGTGCAGTTGCCGGAGAGTTTAGGGATGGGCATGTTGGTTGCTTGTGGGTTTGGAGATGGGATTATCCGGGTGGTGGATCTGAGGGCGCGGAAACTGGTGGAGCATATGAACTTGGCGCATGACAATTTGCAAGGAGAGCCGGTAATGGCTTTGGGGGTGGATTGCTATGGGAGGTTGATTTCAGGTGGTGGTCAGATTGTGAAGATTTGGGAAGAGTTGTCGGAGTTGCAAGGCGATGATGGCGAGGACGAGGATGAGGACGAAGAGGAAGATGATGGCGAAGAGGATGAGGGGGACAGTGCTGAAGAGAAGCCGGGCAAGTCTTCCAAGCGTGCGCGTGAAAAAGACTCCGAGGAGGAACAAGAGGAAGAAGAGAGCGATGATGACTCTGACTCGTGCTCCGACTCAGTTTCTAAAGGTGAAGGGAGCAAGAAAGAAGAACAACGTGAGGCTGAGAAGAAAAGAAAGCTCGGCCCAATGGGTGCCCACGGTATCCTCAAGTTTGATGGTCTTGACTAAACCAATCAAGTTACACGCGCATTAATTAGTTTCAACATCAACCTCACCATCACCAACCGCATCAATATAAATAAAGCTCAACCAACACCCAGACACTTTACATCAGGATTTCCATATCTTTTTTATTGAACAATAATACAAAATAATTTCCGTGAAAAAAAATGCGCCATTCCATGACATGATTTGGTAAAACCCACAAACAATGTAATGAAGCAAAAAAAGAAACCAAGCAGAAAGGAAAAAAAGAAAAAAAAAAAAAGAAGAAAAAAACCCGAGTAAACACTCCTATCTAACGTGCCCTGGAACCAAGATACAAGAAAAGCAAGATGGATAAATAAAAGATCGAACCATGAAATGGAACAAAACGAACACCGCCTGCCGTAAACCCAAAGGAACAAATAAAAAAAGAAAAGAAACGAAAAAAAAAAAAAAAAGGAAAAGAAAAAAAATGCAAACACGCGAAAATATTGTGCCCAAAGATTGAAACTCTTTCGACATCACCGGGCGATATCATGAGGATTCTGCGCCAACATGCGAATGTTTTCGACGAATCCCTCGATAAGAGCTTGATAACCATGCTGTGGATTTCCATCTAGGATTAACTGACCCTGCTCCAAGATGGCGTTTGAGTTCAGTTCAATCTCAAGCTCGTGTTCCTTCTTCTCATTTTGACGATTGCCCTGAACGAATTGGTTAGTGGAATTGCTCCTTGAAAAACATGATTGATACTGACGGCTTTTTAATGTTAATGTCTTGCTTACCTGAGACGAAGTCACTTGTGTGAGATCAACTTGATATGGTCCCTGAGTATAACTCAGCCGATCCTTTGACCGTTGCATGTCGTTGTGACTTGAAGTTTGGATCGCATTGGCCTCGAGATCTTGAATGGAGCCCTCCCAGTTGATTTCAAGGTTGATGCTGATTCGACAATCAAGCGGACCATTAGGGAACCAGATGGACTTATTGGCAAGGCGGACTTTGATGATCTTGGCTAGTATCTTGCTTGGGTCCTTTTGATCCATAGTCACGCGGACCTTTGGCGGAAACTTTTGCGAGTTGATAACCTCACGAACAACAGGAGGTAATTGTCCAGTCATCTGAAGTGGAAGCGGAAAGTAGCGGTCAATTTCACGGCGGTGCTTATAGACCACAGGAACCCGACGAATACGAGCATTATTGCATGACTTGGTCGTAATCTCGTTGAGGACATTGTTGTATGCCTTGTGATGACCCTCGTTCATCTCACTACGGAATGCGAGCCGTGGGCTTTCATGGAGTACGCACTCAGAAGCCACCATTGGATTAACACGCTCATTGGTATCTCTGTCAATCAAGGTACCCAGCTTCGCTTCCACTTCGAACAACACTCCACTCTGAACCAACTCGTGAGCATTGGGGAACCGAACAACGTTTTGAAACACAAAATCGGCCACCACACTAGCAATGCCAGAGATTCGTCTAACATTTGCCATGCACGGTTCCCACGGCCCCAAGAACTGTTGCCCTGGTACAGTCACTGATGGAGCACCAGAATGACCACCAGCGGCAGCCATCTGTGTTATCGAATTTCGACAACGTTCTGGGGATTGCCGGCCATTGGAAGACAAAGGAACAGGCGCTGGCTTTTTGTGCTTCCGTAGTTGATAATTGGCATGCGCAAGCTGGGAGTCTCTACCTAGAGGCAGCTTGCGAGCCCATACCGGTGGCTCGGTGTGACGGACCTTGCGTTTTTTGTTGGTCACTGGAGAGGTAGTCACAGAAGATGAGTCTCGAGCTGTCTTGCGTGGATTACCCCCATTGATGGTGACTTGACGATCGGGAGTGTTCTTGATGTCTCGTCTTTTGCTCGAGTCAATATCCATCATAGTGTTGTCTGAACTTTTGCGCTTGGCCGGAGTCACTGCGTGTGTAATCACAGGCGTGTTAGTCTTGCTAGATGCCGACTTGGACCCTGGGGGAGCCTGAGAATGAGGATGAGAAGGAGCCGCCTCCTGTGGTGCAGCGCCGCCGCTGTTGGGAACAGGCACTTGAATGACAGAACTAGTGTTTGGGCCAGAATGGGCAGAGCCATGTATTATTGTTGAGGTAGGTGGTGGCGCAGGCGAAGAAGTAGGAGTTGATCTATCAGGCGGCCTCGATGAAGACGGAGCAGCGCTGGGAAGAGGAAGAGGGAGAGTGCTTGGAGGGACCAAAGTGTTCTTGGGCGGTTGCACAGGTCCTGAACCAGGGGCGTTGGATACCGAGCTTTGTCTAGGAGTGACGGAAGCTGCTGCAGTACGTCGTTGTTCAACTTCAAGGTCTCTCTCTGGTTCAGGTTCAGGTTCAGGTTCAGGTTCAGGTTCAGATTCAGGTTCAGGTTCATAATCAATGAACCGCGACAGGGAACGGCGGTGAGGCGGTAGTTCTTGAGAAGAAGACTGTGTAGGTGTGAGATCTTGGGTCGACCCAGATGGCCGGCGAAGTTCAGACAGATGAGGCTGGTGTCCCTGAATTTGCGCTTGAGCTGGCAGTGGAGCCGTGTCTTGCTGGGGTAGAGCTGGGGATGATTTAAGAGGTAGATCCCTGGCGCTTGACTGCAGTGGCAAAGGTTTAGTTAACGTTAACGGCGAGCCTTGTTGACGAGGCAGAACAGTAAGTGGTTGCTGCGATTGAGGAGGAAGTTGTTGTTGCTGTTGCTGTTGTAGTTGATATGAGTGTTGAGGGTATTGCAGTTGTGGCTGTGGCTGTGGCTGAGGCGGCTGTTGAGACTGTTGCTGCTGATATTGCAGTGATAGGTGAGCTGGCAGGAGCGCTTGTGGTCCAGGGGTAGTGGGTTGGCGGTATGCAGGATGGTCCGCCTGCGACAAAGGCAATCGATGCTGCTGCGGTTGTAATTGTTGTTGCCTCATACGCTGTTGCGCCTCTTGATGTGCTATTTGTTGCTGCTGAAGTTGCTGCTGCTGCTGCTGCTGTTGTTGTTGTTGTTGTTGTTGTTGTTGTTGTCGAGGAATACTTTGCTGAACCGAGGGGGACAGGCCTGCATATGCAGGCCCAGGACCAACCCCTGATGCAGACAATGGTGGATTTACAGGGCCACCTGTTGGACCACGATTAAAATACGGACTAGAGGGATGCGCAAATGAAGCTGCTCGAGGATCAGGCGGTGGTCCTCCTGTAGATGCTCCAGCAGGTCCAAGCCCCGAAGGGTGTTGCAAAGTCGTAGGATGTGATATAGTGCGGGGGTAGGCGGCCGGAGGCCCATGACTAGGAGCGGTAACTGGACTGCTTTGTTGCGGGAATCCGTATCCGGGATGCTGGCTGTGTGCAGATGTCGGCGTTCCGGCCTTATTCGAGTGTGTCGAGTGTGTGCGTTGATGTTGGGTATACTGTGTAGGGTGTGGGTGTTGTTGTTGTTGCTGCTGCTGCTGCTGCTGCTGCTGTTGCTGTTGCTGCTGCTGTTGTTGTTGTTGTTGTTGTTGTTGTTGTTGTTGTTGTTGTTGTTGTTGTTGTGGTGGTAGAGGTGCACCGGCGCTAGATGGTGTTTGCGGAGATGGCTGCATATATTGTTGTGGATGTCCTGGACCAGGAATAGAGAGTGGTGGTCCAGGGCCACCATAACTTCCACGAGGATAACCTTTCGAAGGAGGCAGTGATTGTTGTTGTTGTTGTTGTTGTTGTTGTTGTTGTTGTGGTAGTTGTTGCTGAGGCGCTTGGAGATGTTGGGGTGGCTGCTGTGGGGGACCTGATGGATAATGACCGTGAGTTTGGTTGCTAGGTTTTTGAGGAAAATAACCTTCATGCGGACTTTGTGGCGCCTGAGGGCGATACGGAGGACCATTCGGCCCGGGTCCACCGACCGACGGAGGCAGAGCACGGGGGTCATATCCCGGCGCGGGGGGCAGGGGCCGAGCACCATATTGGGCAGGTATTTGACTAGGATGAGGTGCATATTGTTGCGGCGGGGCTGATTGACGTGGTGGGTAATCTCGAGGAGACATATGCGCACCGCCGGGTGAGGCAGATGCAGGATGCGGGGCTCCGTAATCTCCTTGGTACGGCGGTTTGGCATGGGCAGGTGTGACGGGCGTCTGAGGTGGGCCATATACATATCCAGGAGGACGAGGTGCAGCACGTGGGTCTACATTGGGTGGTCGCTGAGCGGGATGAGGTGGAGGTTGTTGTTGAGCTGGTTTGGGCGGTGGCCGGCTCTGGCTGCTGCGGTCACCACCACTGTCATTTAACATGCCCCGAAGATCCATAGCGAAGTGAATGTGTATGTATGTATGTAGTAGTTGAGTCAAATCTAGAAAAGCATAGTCTACACGCGCGACTAGTCATCAATGGATTAAGCGGGTGGCAGTACGCGGCGCGTAGGCAATGCCGGGAGGGAGTGCCAAAAATGGCTACTCAAGATCGTGATAGAAAGAAAGCGAGGATTAGTAGGTTGCGTTGAAAGGCAAAGGCAAAGGTGCAGCGTGATGAATGAGAAGGAAAAAAAAAAAAAAAGACTATTTGCAGGATCGCGAAACAAAGCGGGCGGGTGGATAGCCTTGTCGGATCGTGTAGGGCGTCTGGAATGAAGGCGATAGAGAATAACTATGCAAGAAAATGAAACGCGAATAAAAAGAAAAAGAAAAAAAAAAGTAGGTCGCGATGATATAATGATACGGATATATGGGCAATGTGATCTCGAGAGGTGAGGTGAATGTCGGAGGCAATGCGGGCCGGTAACGGGTTCGGTCGCGTATTCAGACTGCAGAGGTTTGCTGTTCAGATCCCGGGATACTGAATTTAGACCGATCTCGATAGTGAGGAGAATGGCGCAAACAAGCTCTGAAACAACCGCAAAAAAATAACAATATATATAAAAAAAAACACAACAAGAAAAAAAGAGTTGGTTGAGAGGGCTCAATTCAGACGAGACGTCGGGCACGGTGGTGGATTGCTGTCACACCAATATGTTGGTTCCTGACGTGAACCAAGTGGTAGGTGATGCTGCGAATTTTGGGAGAAATTTTAATAAGAAATCAGCGGTATTCACTTCAATATATAGAATGACGATTGAGATGAACAAAAGCCGCTGCTCTGGTGATGAAAATGAGTGTAGAGTGAGATTGTGGCTTGAAGTTAAGTGTGCAGCTATTCTGGACACAGAGTCATGATGCAAGTGAGGGTAAGGCAGGCACTGACGAAGCTGAAAAAAAAAAAAAAAATTGTTGCAATTTCCTGTTTCAATTGAAGTCGCACGCTCTTGGATTAAAATTGGGAAAGACGTTGCGTGGGCGGTTGTGGTTAGTGAGGGCGAAAAAAAAAAAATGAAGGAACGAAAAAAAGAGGGTGCAATGACCAGTTGCCACTTCTGGGCTTATTAGGGTTACCCAGCAAGCAAGCTGCTATGCTGCAATGTAATCCTGCACTACCTACCGTCGTTACAATCACAAGCCAAAGCATGCATCTAGTTGTCTAGTGTGCATGCAGCATGCATACAAATTGCCCATAAAGCCGCATCAAATTGCTGCACAAGGCCTGCACCTTTACATATTATTTCACACATGCACATGCACAATCTTACATGAGAAGAAAGTGTCCGGGGGTTGAAAAGACCTAGGGCATGATAAAGGATTTCATCAGTCTACGAAACGGAACGGAACAAGCTAAGCTCCCAGCTCCGAACAATTAATCGACTACGTACGTTGTGCTTGCATTCAATAGAATGAATGTTTTGCGCCATTCGTCAGTATGGACATGTCAATGTCAAAGAGCCTTCTTGTCCTTCTGGTACTCAGCGTTCCATTTGCGGTCGAACCTTTACCAATCCTTGGCTTCTACAAAATCCCCCCAAGCCAACCCAATAAAGCCCTTCTTCTTCTTGTTTAATCTGATCGACCCCCCCGACAGCAGAGGATGGAGGTTGATGATTGTAGGAGGCTGGATACCTACCAGCAGCTAACCGATGCATTGATTGTGTTTGGAGCTTGTGGAGTGTGTGAGAAATGTGACCATGTACTCCTAAGGCACAGACGTGAAGAGTGATTCCTGCAGTTGGGCCGCAACTGTAAGATTATAAACATTTTGAAGAATAAAAGCAACTGTGACCAACATTTTGGAGGTGGTAAAAAAGAATTCTACAGGGCAAACACAAAGAAAAAGAAAGAAAAATTGTAGAAAAATAATGCTTGTGGTTGGTTCATGCTGTCGAGAATAAAATGAACCAGAGGAACAGCTGACTCAGCAACCCCCCCCCCCCCCCCTTCCATGTTGTGCTCCACACTTGTAGCTTAAGCTGACAACTCAAGAGTGGGGCGGGCCATGGGCGACAATTGGAAGTTGCTAGTGTTTCCGCTAGGCAAGCCTTGCCTGACGTAAATGCAAAGCTTGGAAGCCATACGTCCCTGATTGAAGCTAGCTAGACCATTTCGTCACCACAACACCTACAGATTTTATCATCACCAAACGCGGCACCGTCACACTTTCCGTCGCTTTATTTGTTGTTATTTGAAGATCACGAGCTTCCAGTAAAGCTCTGTACCTCTCACTCATATTCCTCCTCTTTTTTTTTTTTTTTTCTTATCGGACTTCTCATCTCACCTTCCGCCGCCTTCACCTAGAAGTGTGTTTGCTCAATCACAACTAGAAAATACAGTCTCTCTGCATCAACAGATACTCAAATCTCGCCATGTCTGATATCGCTTCGGGCACTGTTCCTAGCGCCGCTGGCGCCATCTCGTCGGCAAAGGGTATCCTCGGATTTCTTCATGATGATGAGACTGACCTGAAGATCTTCGCTCTTGACATCCTAAACTCGGATATGAGCACTCTCTGGATTGAGGTTGCCGGCCATGTCGACCAAATGTAAACTCAACCCCTCCCCATTACCAGAATTCCATCACATTCCCATCTATACTTGGGATGTGACCATTGATAGCATACTCTATTTTGCTGACCCATAGCTCTTGCTTGCACAGTGAGACCATCTTCGAGGATGTCAACTTTCCCGAGCGTCGACTGGCTGCCTTAGTGCTGTCCAAGGTTTACTATCATCTCCAAGCCTACCGCGACTCCATGGTCTTCTCCCTCTCTGCTGGCGACTTGTTCCAAATCGAAACTCCCAGCGAATACGAAGAAACCATCATCTCTCGGTGCATCGACCAATGGGTCGCCTATTGCAACCTGCGTTACCGCAAGCTGCAGGAAACCCAGACCGAGAAGCCCCTCAACAGCTCCGCTCCGTCCGATGCTGCCTTGACTTCGCCTACTGCTCCTTTTTCGGCTCAAAACATGCCCTCCAAGTCTCTTCTTTCCCGCAGCAACACTGAAAATGTTGTCGAATCCGAAGCCCAGCTCGACCATAAGACTCTTTCGGCCTTGGAGTCCAGAGTCCTGTCCCTGTTTGAACTTTGCATGAAACAGAACAAGTACCGCCAGGTCCTTGGTATGCTCATCGAGGCCAAGCGTCTGGATCTTTTTGATAAGGTCATCCAGCGCGCCGAGAAGGAGCATCCTAATGACGTTGCGTTTATCAAGGATCTTATCGAGTACTCTCTTGCCATGTGCCTTGATGTCGTTCAGGAGCGTGGCTTCAGAACAGAGTTCCTCGGTATTATCCTCACCACCCTTAACGAGATTGAGGACCCCGACTTCTCGGCTATTGCCAAGTGTGCTGTGTACTTGGATGCCGATGAAGAGGCTGTCTTGATGCTGCGCCAGCTTGTAGAGAAGGGCGATAAAAGTTCTACCGCCTATGCCTACCAGATTGCCTTTGATCTGTATGACAACAGCACCCAAGAGTTCCTTGGAAAAGTCATCAAGGCCCTGCCTTCTGGTCAACCCAAGATAGTCAAGACAGATGGCGAAGCTACTGAAACTGACCGTCTTCTGGAAGGTAACACCACGGAAGAAGAAGAAGAAGACGAGGTTCTGGACGAGGAGCAAGCCAAGGCTTTCCGTAACATTCGGTCCATCCTCGATGGAAGCAAGACCATCAAGCTCAATGTCGAGTTCTTGTACCGCAACAACAAGGCCGATATTGCTATCCTCAACAAGGTTCGCGACAGCCTCGAAAGCCGCAACTCCATTTTCCACACTGCGCTTACATTTTGCAACGCGTTCATGAATCACGGCACCACCAATGACAAGTTCTTCCGCGACAACCTCGATTGGCTTGGCAAGGCAGTGAACTGGAGCAAGTTTACTGCGACCGCTGCACTTGGTGTGATTCATCGTGGTAACATTTCCCAGGCCCGCAAGCTGCTTGAACCTTACCTGCCCAAGAACACTAGCAATGACTCTATTTACAGTCAGGGCGGTGCTCTTTATGCGTACGGTCTTATTCATGCGAACCACGGCGCCGGTGCCCTCGAGTACCTAACTACTCAGTTCTCTGAGGCTGTTGAAGAGGTTATTCTGCATGGTGGTGCCCTAGGTCTGGGCATCGCTGGTATGGCGACTGGTTCGGAAAGTATCTTTGAAAAGATTAAGCAAATTCTTTACACCGATTCAGCCCTCAATGGTGAAGCCGTTGGTCTGGCCATGGGTCTAATCATGTTGGGTACTGGAAACGAGCGTGCTCTGGAAGACATGATTTCTTACTCGCACGAAACTAGCCACGAGAAGACTGTTCGTGGTCTGGCCCTAGGCATGGCGCTCATCATGTACGGTCGTCAGGAGGGTGCTGATGCCCTCGTTGAAACACTTTTGTCCGACCCTAACCCTGCTCTTCGTTACGGCGGTATCCTAATGGTCGCCCTCGCGTACTGTGGTACCGGCAGCAACAAGGCTGTTCGCAAGCTTCTACATACTGCTGTCAGTGATGTCAGTGATGATGTTCGACGTGTCGCTGTCATGAGTTTGGGTTTCGTCCTCTTCCGCAAGCCTAGCAGTGTTCCCCGCATGGTTGAGCTGCTATCAGAATCGTACAACCCTCACGTTCGTTATGGTGCAGCCATGGCTCTAGGTATCAGCTGTGCTGGTACTGGTCTTGATGAGGCCATTGATCTGCTAGAGCCCATGATCAAGGACCCTTCGGACTTTGTGCGCCAAGGTGCCCTAATTTCTCTAGCCATGATTATGATTCAGCAGAATGAGGCCATGAACCCCAAGGCCGCGACTATCCGTAAGACTCTAAAGAAGGTTGTTGCCAACCGTCACGAAGATGCCATGACCAGATTCGGTGCTTCCCTGGCTTTGGGTATCATTGATGCTGGTGGCCGCAACTGCACCATTGGTCTGCAGACCCAGACTGGTAACCTCAACATGTCGGGCATTGTCGGTATGGCGGTGTTCACTCAGTACTGGTACTGGTTCCCGTTCACTCATTTCCTGTCTCTATCATTCTCACCTACGTCTATCATTGGTTTGGACCAGGATCTGGAGATTCCGGCGTTCAAGTTGCACTGTTCGGCCCGTCCCAGCATGTTTGACTACCCGCCGGAACAGGAGGTCAAGGCCGAGGAAGGACCAGCTCTGGTTGCTACTGCTATTCTGTCCACGACGGCGCAAGCCAAGCGTCGTGCCCAGAAGAAGGAGCGGGCACAGCGCCGCGAATCTATGGATATCGATGTTCCGGCTGCCAAGATCCCGGCTCCTGAAGGTGAAGACAAGATGGATGTTGATGAAGACAAGGAGAAGAAGGAGGAGGGTGATGCTGGCAAGGAGGAGAAGAAGGAAACCGAGACGACTACGGGAGCTGATGGCAAGAAGCGGGAGAAGGCAGGCTTTGACATGGAAAACATGTCTCGTGTTCTTCCCGGCCAGTTCAAGTACATTACTTTCCCTGATGACCGGTACAAGCCTGTCAAGACGCCTACTGGTGGTCCTCTGCTCCTCATCGACATGAAGCCGAGTGAACCCAAGTCTCTGATGGAGGAGAAGCTGAAGAAGGTTGCAACTGAAAGGGCTCCTGTTGCGGGTGCATCGCAGACTAACAGATCTAGCGGTAGCCGCCGGGCGCGTACTCGGGCCGAGGTTGCCAGCCCCATCCACGAGTTGCAGGAGCTTCTGCGCTTCAGCAACAACGAGACCCAAGGATCAGCCACACCGGCGCAACCAACGCAGCATGCCGAGTTGGCTCTGGCTGATGCTAGTGACAGTGAGGAGGCGCCTGTTCCGGAGCCGTTTGACTTTTTCCCCAACTTTGAAGAAGACGATGAGGATGAGGAGTAGAAACAAGAGGAGTTTCCAGAAGCAGTAAGAGTTTGGGGATGGGAAACATAGATGTTGGGGGTTTTGTTTTATCTTTTAATTCTTTATTAGAGCATTCAACTTTGAGCATGAGGTTACAAACATATTTTTAGTCATGGAAAACGTAATGCCGTGAATTAATCATATCAATCTAAGTGGTTTTGGTGGTGCGAGTAGGAGAGGTATCTATGAGTGGTCGTTGGCTAACTTTGGCCTTGGTAGGTTTCAGTGCCGGCCCAGCACACTTTTCACAAGCGCGGACCCGATGCCATGCGGTGGCCAGGTTCCCGCGGGTGTTATAAATGGACGCCTGAGTCTGTGGTTGTGTATTGTACGCCTCATCCGTAGCCTTGACTACAATGTCGGACGAACATTTATACTTGATTTCACCATTATCCTTTTTCAAGTCATCTCGAGTCGTTGACGGGTCAGTTGATGATGCCAAGGATACCGGGACGGATCCGGAATATTCCCAGCGTTTCCAGGCCCAAGTGCGGCCATGTCCGCTGGGGTTGGCGGCTGTGTTGGGACATGAATCGGAGTCAAGGAGGCGAGCTTGTTGCCAAGTGTTGCCGGCGTCGAGGCTGATATCAACGCGGGTAATTGCGCGGCCGCCGCCGGAGTAGGCGTACCCCTTGACGGTGACGTGTCGTTGGTCAGTGGTGGAGGAGGAAGAAGAAGAGGAAGAAGAAGAAGAAGATGGCATGAGTTTTGCGGAGGTGATTGCAGAGGTTACGGGCATCTCTTGGATGGAGGGAGCATCTTCCCAATTGGGTTTTGTGACGTTGGGGCCGAAGGATTTGTAGTCTTTGCGTTGCCATTGGGAATAGCTTTCTTCGTCGGAGAGGGTGATCTTGCTAAGCCATTTGACGGAGCGAGCGGCGACGTGTCCGGGAACCAGTGCCCGTAGTGGAAATCCGTGGTCTCGAGGTAACTCCTCGCCGTTCATTTCATATGCCAGGAGGACGTCTGCGCGGGGATCAATGGCAACAGAAGTGGGAATCGAGGCACCGTAGGCCTCTAATGCGAAAAAGTGGACGTGGCGGGAATCCTCGGGTAGTTTGATGGAGCCAGTGCGCACGGCGGATACGGGGTATCCAGCGTCAGCTAGGACATCGGCGAGTTTGACGCCGGTCCAGCGGGCGGAGGAAATGCCGCCGGTGGTCCATTGGAGGCCGTTGGTGGGTTTGACTTCTCGGGTCATTTGATTGCGGCGGTTGCCAGAGCATTGTAATGTGGCATTTATCGTGTGTGCGGGGAACTTTTTCTTGAGTTCTGCGAGTGTATAGGTTTTGGTGTCGCCGTCGGGAAGCTCAATGGTGAGGGTGTGCGCTTCGGGTGTTTGCACGACGGGAACCCAGAAATGGTTGCGGACGTAGAAGAGGGGGTTGGGGGTTTGGAAAGTGTCCTGTAGGGCATCTGCGGGGGTTTCGGCGTTGCGGGGGCGTGCGGTGAGGGTTTTGAGGGCGGGGTGTCGGAGGGGATCACGGGCGAAGGGGTCTTGGATGGAGGTGGCGGGGATTTTTCCGTCGATGAGGTCGGCGGAGTGGACGTAGCCGATGACGTATTGTTCGAGGATTTCTCGGGCGTGTGGAGATTTATGGATGGTGAAGATGTCCCAGAAGGGTTCAACGGAGCCGCCTGCTGCTTGTAAGATTACTTCACCGCCCGGGTGGCCAGCGATCCAGTCGGTGATGTCGTAGACTTTGTCACCATATATGAGCCACGGATGGTTGGATTTCCCATCGTGAAGTCGGACTTCGGAGAGACGGATACGTCGGAGAGATACTGGTTCACGAGTATCTGCAATTTCTTTGGTAGGTACATGTTCAGATGGTTCGGAGACGGCAAAGCTCAAAGCAGCAGCGAGGAGACCGCCAGAAGCTAGTAGGGTTAGGGTTGCAACGGCCCTCCTAGGCAATTGCAGTCGCGACGACTTGTCATTATTTGGTGAGTTGTTAGAGCCCTCGAGATATGGGTGTTGGGATGAAGCGGAGAAAGCGAATCGGCGATATTTGATGGAATTTGAGAGATTGAATAGATGTCGCGGGCATGGTTTCACTAACCGGGGGCAGAGGGGGAGATGGTGGCCGAATCGAGATAAGAATGATGTTGCCATAGTTCAAATGACGGGGGTTTGGGGGATAAGCAATGTTGTAATCGTGGAAGAGGGTCAGGAGATTGGAGTGTGTGACGGTGGGAGGATGGGGTTTGGGAATAAGAGAAATATATGATATGGCAAAGACGCTGGAGAGGAGGTAGTGATGATGACGAGGAAGAGGAAAAAGAAAAAGAATCAAATTACATGTTTATTGATTTGACACGACGACAATAATCAAAAGTCTTCCCGCCACAGTGTCACCCCCTCGTATCACCCGTTGTCCATCTCTGTCGCTCTCCGCTTCCTTTCCTTGTTATCTGCATCCATGTCATGTCATGTATATAGGTACAAATGTACCTTGATTGCCCAACTATCTACAATATTTACACTTGATGCCCGTCACCCTGTTGGTTGGATGCAGATATTGGCTCAAAGGTCCGGTGTCCATTCTAAAGGATAAGGCCCCATGGGACTACCAAAAAAAGGAAAAAAAAGATGGAGGCGACGTGCATGATGGGGAAGTAAAGGTGATATTGCTGGGGAATAGAATGGAATGGAATGGATGGTGATTAGAGGAGGAGGAGGAGGAAACTAGGGTGAGATACAGAGGTACTTGTTATGTTTTGATGAGGGGCGTAAAAGGGGATAGAGAGACTGACTGTAGCTGTGAATGTAAATATGGCAAGTTGGAGACATGGAATTGGTCAGACAACAGGGATGAGTTATCACGAGGCTTCTTTCCAGCTATTTCCATGTTCAACCTAGTCTTTTTTTTTTGAGAGAGAGAGAGAGAACTGCGCCTACTTGGGATGCATAAGAATCTCCAACCTCAAAACTTTAGAACCCCACCAACTTGGCCGAAAGGCTGGTTATAATCGGCATATGCTTGCTGACAAAAATCAATCGTAATTTTTTCAATTTTTTTTTTCTGTTTTCGTCCACTCAAATCCATTGTAAATCTCCATCACCAAACACACCAAACACACCAACCAACCAACCAACCCCCCCCCCCCCAAACTCCAACTTCAACCCTCATCTATGTATCAAGCTTACTCAGATCCTCAACACCCCACCCCCCACCTCTCCATCCATCTCTCCTCCCGCCGCCGTATGCACCAACTTCAACACAATCCCCTCCGTCGCATATCCCCTCCTCTTAAATTCCTCCGACTGATACTCCGCATTCGACGCATTCACATAAACCGGAACTTGCCCTCCCGCATTCTGACAATCCACCAACACCGGCGTCGCATCATCCGAAGCCCGCGGCACCCACTTGCCCCAATCGCCCGAAATGCCATCTAGCGAGTAGGCAATATCATCGTACAAAACACTGGCGTTGCCATCACTGCCAAGACGAGCCAATAGCATCACCGTCCCACGGGTGATGACTGTCCACTCCATGCACGTGTCGGCTGCGGGAGTCTGCGGAGTGGAAATGGGGTGAGTGGAGTCGGCGTTGGGGGCGATGAAGGTTTCGTTGGTAGTGACTACGACGCCGGTGCCGGTGGGACCCGCAAGGGCAGTGGCGGTGCCAACAGTTCCCGAGGGGACAGTCCCGTTGTTGAAGCCAAATGGCGCCGTGCTGTTAAAGGTGGCAGTCGTCCCATTGCCTACAACCACCCCGGTGCCAGTCGGCCCCACGAAGCCGGTGCCAGTAGGGCCAACCGGGATGGTGGTTGAGACGTTGAAGGGGATGCTGCCGTTGATGCCAGTGGTAGCGTTGGTGTTGAGCGGAAGGGGGATTGGGAGGGTGGAGTTGAGAGAGGCGGAGGTTGTTGTTTCGTTACGGCTGTTGTACATGGTCCAGAAGCGGGGGTTACCCTCGGTGTGAGAGTACCAGCGGAGATACCACGCGATAGTGCGAATGTCTTCAATGTTGAGGTTTTGGGTGATGGCTCCGGGGTAGTCATAGCAAAGAAGAGTAGCAGTGCCACCTTCGCATTGGGCAAAAGCGAGGGGGGAGAGGAGGAGGACGAGAAGGGTAATAAGGCTGTGCTTCATTGTGGTGATGTGCATGGTGATGATGATGGTAATAAAAGATGTTCGATAGGCAGATAGTGATATGTACTTGGTGCTAGTAAAGGTAAAAGTCAGAAGAGAAAAGGAAGTAGGAGTCGGGCCATGGACACCACTTCTCTTATAGAGAAGTCTTGGTATAGATGTTTCTGGCTGGAACTACATGTAGCCAAGCACCAACCCCCCCCCCCCGCCCAGGGCATCTTCTACTAGTTTGTAGAGATTCTGTATCTTTGTTTGCCTGAAAAGAAAAGCAATGATACTCTGGCAGGTGCCATGTGTCATGGAAACCCACACCATTCCCGCCGGATGTACTACCGATGCTCGGAGCCAGAAGCGAAGTTTGTGAAACTGGAAAGATGAAAAAAAAAAAGAAAAAAAAAAAAAGAAAAAAAAAAAGAAAACAAGTGCAGACAATAATGATTATATGATAATTCAATCAGTGGTAAGCCAGAGAAAAAACAGGATATGAGATGAGCCGCCATATCAAAAGAGAAACAAAAGAAACCGTGACAAAAAAAAAAAAAAATCCTCTCGAAGCTTCTTTGTTTGGCCCTTTCAGATCAAGTGCCAAAAGAACCTCCTCCTCCTCCATCTCAGATCAAATCTCAGACACAAAACCACAAAACCCATCACATCAAGCCGAGCAGCAATCGCCGATGCCGAAAGGAAACCTCCTTGAAAGCCTCGTCCCTCACAGCTTCACACCCCCTCCTTGCATCTTCTCCCAATCCGCCTTCTCAAAAAGCACATAGGTGCCCCCATTCAACCAATACATCTTACCCGAATCCACTAAATCCGGATTCACCCCCTGTGTCCGTAGATTATGCTTCATCTGCTTAAAGGTCCCTGTTGCTTCCATCTCAGGCATAACCCTTAAAAATATCGGTCTGGCAAACCGCGGCAACGTCGCTCCCACATGGTCCGCCACACTCTGAAGCACTTCTGTCGACGGCTCACCCTTGACCTCCTCTGTAAATACCACCGCAGCACATCCACATCGTCCATCATGCCGCGGAAGTTCCACACCGTAGACGTTCGCTTCGTGAATCATGGGATGCTGTCCAACAGCCTGACTGACTTCAGCAGTCGATACATTCTCACTCTTCCACCGAAACGTGTCGCCAATGCGATCCGAAAAGAAGACACGGCCTTCGGCGTCCCAAATCACCATGTCACCTGTGCGGAACCACGCATCGCCTTTCCTAAATACATTACGAAGAATCTTGGAACTGGTAGCTCCCTCGTTCCCATAGTAGCCTTGGAATCGAGACTCAATGTCTTTGGCTGGCAGATTGAACATTAGTTCACCTGGCTGCCCGGCCTTGACCTTGCGGCAGAGGCCAGTTTTGGGATGACGCCAGGGCTGGTCGGCAATAGGGTCAACTTCAACCACTTGTACATTCATCGACATTACAATGTTGTACAGCAGGCCGTTGCGGCCCACGGCTCCTTCTGTATAGTCATTGCGCGACAGGTTCCATGTAGCAAACGGCCCCTCTGTGGAAGCATACCATTCGGCAATGCAATCAATGTTGAAGCGATCTTTGAACTTGCGCCAAACATCAGGCCGCAGACCGTTGCCAAAAGCAGTATGGACACGATGCTTCTTATCCAGATTCTCACCAGTCTTGGGATCAAATTCCGAGGGTGCAGCTAACAAATAACGACATGTTTCACCCACATAGTGAATCACACTAGCATTGGTCTCGCGAACATCACGCCAAAAGGTTTTGGTCGAGAATTTACGACTCAAGGCAACTGTAGCTCCGGCCTCCAATATACTCAGGAAGCCAAGCAATGAGGCCGAACTATGATATAACGGCATGGCCTAGAAACATTGAACAATATGTTAGCAACTTGCATTATCGTAACCATATCGTAGCCTTCCTCCCCGCCCCCTGATCCGGAATCAATCGTCCATCACCCTGACATATACGTTGGCAAACTGCATAGCCGCAAAATATGCATTACACCCACGCATAAGCGCATACGGGTCGTTCTGTCCCATCTGGTAATACCCGCCGTGATCCATCAATTCCTGCCATCAACTTACCGTAAAGAAAACATCATCGTGCTTCAACTTTAGCCAACGTCCGACAAAGTTGCCAGAAACTGTGGCCTTGCCCCATGACACAATCGCCGGCTTGGGTAGGCCAGTCGTTCCCGACGTGTAAATCAGCATAGCAATATTCTTGATATCGTCTTCATTTCGTAGCTCATCAGGATACCGCGTGCTCTTGGTTGTCCGGATTTGTGCATCAAGCTCTGGGGTTATCGTCACCAGATTGATGCCTTCCAGCGCCTGTATCACAGACTCAGTAAAGTTTGGAAGCGCATGCGGGTCGATCAAGACCAACTTTGTTCGGCAAACCTTGATACAATGTGTCAAAGGCTCGCTAGTCAGGTTGTAGTTGATAAAGGACGGCTTGGCACCAATAGACCAGAGGCTAAACCAGAGGAAGATGAACATGTCGCTGTTTTGAAAGTCGATAGCAACGACATCACCGGGTTTCACGCCCCGGACCTCCCGAAGCCAGGTACCATAGCAAAGTACACAGGCATAGACCTGGGCATAGTTATATGTGCGGCCCTCAAATAGGATCAGAGGCCGCGAACCATGTGAAGCTGAACGTGCCCAATGCTCCAGCACATAGAACTGGTTGAGTCCATTCGTTTTAGACCGAACAAAAGAACGCAGAGCCGATGGTATGACGGATTTGATCATGTGGTAGTCATACCAGAATCCCGTGCGGGCATTCAAGTAGGCAGCCGTGCCGGCCAAGCCAAGGGCAGTAAGTACTGGAGTGTAGGGTTAGTGATTGAATGATGCAGGTTAAAGTCTGAGATTGAGCATACCCGAAGAAGACATTTTGTGAGATTTTATTCCCACCTACCAGCTACCTGGTTATCACAAACAAATGAGGTATATATCAGATAGAACGGCAGCTACATTCGATGAAAGGAGACTGTAGTAAGTATCTATGGGATTAAAAAAATACGTCTCTACTCAACGTATTCACAAAATACTAGAGTTTTTTCCTTTCTTTTCTTCTTTATAAAACCCGCAGCAGCGAACCGGTTGGATATGGTGTTGTCTTGCGTAGGTACACCAGCACACCCAACTAATAATGAACCCACCCCAGCCTAGAGCACGCGCCGCCTTTCGTTGTTGCCGAGCGAGCAAGGGGGGGGTGGGGGG
>MKGJ01000331.1:0-27004 GCA_002018255.1 Bretziella fagacearum | reverse complement strand
TGCTGTGCTGTGCTGTGCTGTGCTGTGCTGTGCTGTGCTGTGCTGTGCTGTGCTGTGCTGTGCTGTGCTGTGCTGTGCTTGCTTGCTGTTTCCTCAGCCCAAATAAGAAATTCTGTGTCGATTTTGCTGCCCTTTGGCAGACTGGCCATGCAATGGATGGTCCGACGTTGACCGTGGCTCATCCGGCCAGTAGAGATGTTTCTGCTCCTGCTCCTGCTTCTGCTTCTGCTTCTGCTTCTTCTAGTACCACAAACAGTGGACGCTTATCCTCACCCTCCTCTTCTCCCCACTCTAAACAAGTACAAGCACCACCACACCAACACCAACACCAACACCAACACCAGCATTCACCCTTTGTACCGCCCTCCACACTATCTGGGTCTCTCTCATTACCTTTGTTACATACACACTCCTACTCCCTTTCTACACCCTCTTCTACTGCTGCCGCCCTTGCTGCAACAGCCCCACCCCGTCACTCCGATAGCTTTATGAGCAGCACTGCTAGTAGCAGCCCCAGCAGCAGCAGCAGCAGCAGCAGCAGCAGCACAAGCTCTGCTAGCAGTAACAGCAGCTCCGTCGCCAGTCCTAGTATAGAGACTAGCGCCGTATCACCACCACTGGGCACTGATACTACTTGTATCTCGCCCTCGTCCACCACCTACTCACGTCTTGAAGAGTCCTACGATTTTTCTTTTGATTCTTCAACTTTTGATTCCGACTTTCTTTCCAAGCCTGCATTTCTTGCCCCTCAGTCCAACTTGACTGGCTCGACTGACTTGCGCCCTACCACTGCTCCATCTGTTTTGTCGTCATCATCCTTCTTTGCCGGATCTTCATTAACAACTGTACCGCCTTCAGCCACAACCTCGACCACAACCACAACCACAACCACAACCACCTCAACCTCGGACCCAATTCCGAGCTTTTCAATCAATCTCGACGTCATCATTCCCTCGTTTGATTCTGACCCCGACTTTCAACTTAATCTCTCTCTAAACATCGACTCGACATCATCACCCACTGAAGCAGCAGTAGCTTCCCCTCGTATCTATTCACTACTACCTCAAAGTACCACCACTTCTTCCTCTTTGGACCCATTTTCCTTCTCTTCTGATACCCTCCAAACCACTGCCGACAATACCGATTCCTCTATACCGGATCTCCCTAACACCACACATCATAATAATAATAACAACAACAACAACAACAACAACAACAACAACAACAATAACGACGACGACGTTGACGCTGCTGCTGGCCCCAAGCCGCCGTGCCCAGAGCCGTCTCCTCACTCGACCTTGATGCCAATGAAGGTTCGCCAGCGCTCGTCCACGGTCGATCGACCTCGTTCCTGGTTGCCCGCGTCCAAGTCTGCCGTTAGCGTGCGCGAACTCCTTGGCGATAAGGCCGCCAAAGACGCTTCATTCTCTCCTGGTGGCCGTCTCTCATCTTTGGGCTCCAGACGCCTGAAGCGCTCCGATTCGTTTGTGCAGGCGCCTGGTTCCAATGCTTCTGGTACTGCACCATCACCCTTAACCGCAGACACGACACCCACATCCTCGCTCTCCAAGTCAAAATCCAAGACCACCCTCGGCGATCCGGCCACCGCTAATGATAATGTCCCTGCTTGTGCTGTAAGTGGTAGTCCTGGGGGCCTTGATGATTCTGCGTCAGACATGGGAGATAGGCCCTCGCGGCGCAAGATGTTTGGCCTTTCCTTTTCTCGCAGCCACCAGTTTGCAGACTCACGATCGCCTTCTCCGCGCCGCGTGCTTTCTAGAGAGACCATTTCTGCCCATTCACAGTCTGCGCCTAATCTTCCCAGCTTGCGCACGTCGTCTTCTACTTGTACTTCGCGCCCAAGTCCGCCCGTTCGCACTACTACTACTACTACTACTACTACTACTGCTACCGGCTCGATCGCCACCGTCACCCCCCCCACCAACATCTCCTCCTCCTCCCATAATCATCTCGACAACAAGCCTTCAAAGTTCAACCGCGGCGGTAGCTTCCTTTTGCGCATGAAACGTCCCGGTGGTGTCTTTCGCATCGGTAACAACCAGCTTGACAACTCAGACACTGCCAGCAGCACCTCATCAGCCCCTAGTCTCGGACCCCTAGTTTCATCCAATCCCACTACCGGTAGCACAACGCCGCAATCAGCGTCCATCTCTGAAAAGAGCAACGCCACGGCCACTGACGACTCATCATCGTTCGAGATGCTCCCGACCCGGCAGCCCGATGCGCTCAAGCGCGCTTTCGACGACCTCAACTCGGCCGCCGTCAAGTTTGAGGGCAAGACGATGCAGCAGCGCATGCAAATAGTGCGCACCCAAGTGCTACCATTTGTGCAGCGTCATGGAAATGATGCCTCGTACAAGACGTTGTGTACCACGGATCTGGAGTGTCGCACTACCATCTTGGATCGTTGGTGGGTGCTATTGCTAAATCTACTAGATAGTAGCAATAACCAGCCGATTGCCGGTGTTGACCGATTGCCGCTGGTTGAGGCGCTGACGCTCATCATGATGCGCCCAGAGTGGCGGCATACGATGAGCTTCTTGATGCCTTTACATGACCAGTGCTCCGGCGAACGCGCCCGTGCGAGATCATGGACTAATGCCAGTGACTCGACAATGAGCGACTCGGACATGGTGGATATGTCGGAGCACAACATCCGAATCATGTTTGTGCGGAATCTTGCGCGACAGCTAGAGATTGTTGCCGACAAGATGTCGCAGCGCCATGCCTCTCTGGGTGTAACCAACTTTTGCGGCAAGGCGCTCGCATATGCGTTTTTCTTTGTGCCTGGAGCTGCTGATATGCTTGTTCGACTCTGGAACCCCAAGGTGGGGCTCATGCAGCGGGCAGCGGACAGTTTTGGGCTACCGCGTCATTACAAGGCTAGTGATGGTAAGGACATTGTCTCGTTGTTCCCGCCGTCCTTGGGGATTCTGGGTTGGACTTCAGTGCGCGCTACGAGCGCCATGTTAAAGACGGCGCCGATGCTTCAAAAAAAAAACACACACTTGGCCAAGGTGCAGTGGTGTGGACCGTGGGTTAACCGGTGGCAAGGCCGGGATACAGACATATTTTTCATATTTGTCAAGTACTACAATGTCCTGGCCCAAGAGTTTATGCCAGAGGGTCTTGCGCTGGCTCAGCGGGCGCGCGCTCCTGGGTTTGTTATTGTACATGCACAGTTGCTAGCAGTGCTTGATGCCACGGTTAATCGCCATGCAGTCCTGGAAGCGTACTCCTCTGCAGGACCTACAGAGACCTCGGGTACAGATGCCTTTTCGGCCATGATGCCGTTTGGCGGTGGTCCTAGTGATCTGATGAAGGGTATGTCGGAGAATCGTACGCTTAAGCTTCTCAAGGATTTTCTGTCGGAAAGCGGTCCAACGTTTGCTCAGGCAAAGCGCGGGTTTGGCGAAGCGTTTGCGGCGCTCATGAAGGCGACGGCAAGTACTACGTCGCAGTTTAATCAGGCGGCTTGTATTACGTTGTGCGACTTTTTGGAAGAGGCGTTGCCGATTTTTAATGGGCATGAGGAGACGGGGAATGAGATGACGGCGTATTTGGATTGGGGATTCTGGATGAAGGCTATGCAGTTGATGCTTGATTCGCTCAATACTATGACGGAGATACGGGTCTTGTGTCTTGTGCATACCGTTTGGGATGTATTGGCGAGACATCCGGAGCGTAAGAGGACATTTTGCATGGAGTGGTTGTTGACGGAAGAGGTCTTTGATACCTTTTTCAACAACTGGTGCCCGATGGTGAGGGCCTACTACATGCGACTTTTGTGCTGGCGGATATGCCGTGATATCGGGTGTCCGACCGAAGTTGATGGGTAAGTTTGGATTCCCATGTGATGATTTTTTTTTTTTTTTCCCCTTTTTCCTACCGAGCGCCACACGAGCACCCCCGACTTCTTACACGGAACGATAGCGCTACAGCGTTGAGATCATCACGATGCCTAGCATTGCTCGGGTCTACCCAGACGTCAACCAGTCGATGCCGCGGGCATACTGGGACTATGACTCCGTAAACATCAGCTGGGGCGCCTTGGAGAACTACGAAGTTGTTCGCAAAATTGGTGAGTAGTCTTGGTAGCGTCGCCAGGCAAATGCGCTCACAATAGAGCCAGCGAAGTTGGGGGAATATGGAAGGGCTCTAGCTAACTCCAGACGCTCTACAACAGGTCGCGGTAAATACTCGGAAGTCTTTGAGGGTATCAATGTCGCCAACTACCAGAAATGCGTCATCAAGGTCCTCAAGCCTGTCAAGAAGAAGAAAATCAAGCGTGAAATCAAGATTCTGCAGAACCTTTCGGGTGGCCCCAACATCGTCGCGCTGCTGGATGTTGTCAGAGATCCTCAAAGCAAGACTCCGTCGCTCATTTTTGAGTGCATCAACAATACCGACTTCCGCACACTGTACCCCAAGTTCTCCGACTACGATGTGCGTTTCTACATCTTTGAGCTGCTCAAGGCGCTCGACTTCTGCCACAGCAAGGGCATCATGCACCGCGATGTGAAGCCTCACAACATTATGATTGACCATGAGAATCGCAAGGTACGTAATCGGAATGATGTCGCCGCGCTTTGCCTATTAGACACTCCACTGCTAACACCCGACAGCTGCGTCTGATCGATTGGGGTTTGGCCGAATTCTACCATCCGGGCACCGAGTACAATGTTCGTGTGGCCTCCCGGTATTTCAAGGGCCCCGAACTCTTGGTTGATTTCCAGGAATACGACTACAGCTTAGACATGTGGAGTCTCGGCGCCATGTACGCCTCCATGATATTCCGCAAGGAACCCTTTTTCCACGGCAACAGTAACAGTGACCAACTTGTCAAGATCGCCAAGGTCCTCGGTACCGACGCCCTCTTTGACTACCTTGACAAGTACGACATTGAACTCGACCCGCAGTACGACGACGTGCTGGGTCGTTTCCCCAAGAAACCGTGGCACAGCTTCATTACCGCGGATAACCAGCGTTATGTGAGCAACGAGGCCATTGACTTCCTCGATAAGCTGCTGCGTTACGACCACCAGGTAGGTTGATTTCATGCACGGGGGTAGATTAGGAATAGGTAGGCAGGTTACTAACAGTTAGTAGGAGCGTCTGACGGCCAAGGAGGCACAGGCTCACATCTACTTTGATCCCATCCGCAATGGAATGCCGGCCAATGCCCCCACTGCCACTGTATAAACCTCAAACTGGGGGCGTGTTTGATCTTGGAAGTCGTTTGACCTTGAAATGTCTTGTCTCTGTTGCCTATGTTTCTACATACGAATTGACGGCGCAGGATCTTTCTTGGACAAACTATTCCGACTCGGGTTTTCGGGCGTTTGGAGCAGAGCAGAGCAGTGGATGGACGGACTTTATCAGATGGGGGAACCGATCTGTGAATGGATAATGAGAAGTCCTATTTCAAAATGACATTGAAAGTGGGACTTTATGTTGATAGAGAGAGAAGAGGGAGGGTGTTGGTCGTCATTTGTTGAGTTTACGGAAATTGATGGTCTTGGACAAAAAGGACATGTGATGAATTCGTATAATGACATTAAACATTGGCTTAAATATGTGTACATCTCTTCCCATCTATCCTCCACTAACAAAAAGGTCCCGCGTGACTGGAACACGCAGAAAAGAAAACAAAAGAAGAGAACAAGAAAACGGAATATCCTTCAAATCGATACACAACTAAAGCAAAACTCCCGATGACACCGATATCCATCCTCCCCGCACCTCCTCACATCACTTCCACTTCCATCTCCACCTCCCTCAACTCCCCCGGCCAACCCCATCCTCCCCAAACTAACCCGTTTCTTCACCGTCGACCGCTGGCCAAAACCCAAAGATTGCCGTGGCCGCCGCGAGGGCGTAGAGGGAGTCTTGGCGGGAGAGGCAACAAGGGAACTCCGAGGGTGGAAGAGGGCACGGAGGTTTAGGGAGAGTTCGTCTTCGTCGGGGTCAAGCGGGAGGAACGAGGTGGTAGCGCGGCGACGGAATTTTGCTGACGGGGTAGTCATTGCTGTTGTCGTCGATGTCGTTGTTGCTGCCGTAGTTTTGACGTTGGTGTTGGCGTTGGCAGCTAAAAGAGTCTTGGATGTAGAAGAACTGCCAGCGAGATTCCTGGCGGCAATTTTAGGACGGCCACTAGGACTATACCGTTCAGCAGCCTCTTGCATGCGGAGACGATAAGCGGGAAGACTAGAAGTGGTGGTATCCGGGTTGTTCTTGCTAAAAGTGCCAATGGCGACGTGGATGCGGGGGGGATGATGGGGGGTTTTGGGAGGTGGGACCGGGGAGACGGAGGGTTCGTCTTGAGAGGCGGAATCGGAGTCTTCGATGGAAACTGCGGGAGGTTTGGCAATGGGTTTCTCATTGGATGACTCCTGGCTTTCATATGAATCTTCTTTTTCTTCGGGGATAGCAGCCACCGGAAACGTTACTCGCGAGCGGGCTCTAACTCTTGCCTTATCTGCCGGCGATGACATAGTCCCGTGGAAAGCCCCCACGCCGACACGTTGTCTTTTGCCCTTTGTGGAATAGGTTTTGGGCGAGGCTTTACTTGATTTGAGCGGAGAAGAACGACCAGGAGTTGTGGGGTAGCGGATCCACTCGGGAGCAGCATCGGCATCGTCGTCTTCGCTTTCAGAGGATGATGATACATAGACGCGTTTCCGCTTATTTGGGGCGGCGGTGGGTTTCCTGGAGGACTTGACGGCATGAATAAAGTCTTCGTCATCAGAGTCGGAGTCAACTGGGCGGGAAGGAATAGCTAGGAGGGAGTCTTCTTCTGCATCTAATGATTTGTGACCTTGAAAGGCATCGGCAACGATACTCATCATCGATGGCTCATCGAGTTCGGTGGAAACGTCGGCAGAGGGTGCGTCAATTATGGATTCGTCGGGTATTGACAAGGCACTGTTATCAGCCTGAGCATCCTCGACCTCTTCATTTTCAGCCTCAGACTCGGTGTCAGCTTCTGGCACAAGTTTTGATTCGTCAATAGCCGAAACAGTCGGAGCGACGTCCTCAGTGACATCCTCATCGGAATCAGAATCAGAATCAGAATCGACCGGTACCGCTACTTCATCCTCCGACTCTTCCTCGCCGTTATCATGTTCGACTACACTGACTTCAGCCTGAACCATAGAAGTCTCCTCGACTTCATCTTCGCTTTCCTCTTGTTCGACATGGGCAGCAGAGACTTCCACCTCGATCTCTTCTTTACTCTCGTCTTCTTCTGATTCTGATGCTTCGTCGTTGAGAGTGAAGTGGGGCTCCAGAACCTTGATCTGAACGCCTTTCTGGACCTTGACGGCTGGAGCTTCATCATCATCTTCTTCCTCCTCTTCTTTCTGATCCTCTTCATCTTCCTCTTCAGACAACGTATCTACCAGTGTAAACTGAGGCTCCAAACTCTTAGCCGGGATTCCCTCATGAAGTTCAACAACCGGGACGTTTTTGTCTTTCTCTTCCTCTAATACTCGCTCTGGTTCTTCTGCCTCCTTCTGAACCTTGCTCCCCATCTTCTTATCCTCCTTCTTTTCCAACTTCTTCTCAACTTTCTTGGTGACCTTCTTCGGCTTCACCCTCACCACAAACCCGTCTTCTTCATCCGAAAAGTCGTACGCCTTATCAATCGGCGGTCTCGCAATCTCCATGTCCTTCTTTTTCCCTTTCCCCTTCACCAGAGATTTCTTCTCCTTCTTCGCCACCTTCTTCACCGGAATTTCATCCGCTTCATCCTCATCCTCACTGCCTCCCCGCGGCCGGTAAATCATTGTATCCTCATTCTGCTCAGCTCCATCTTCCGCCACAGTCTCGCTATCAGTTTCCGTCAACGGTACATAGTCGTCGTCCTCATATCCATTATTCTCCCTCCCAAAGTCCACAGGGTTAGCGTACCCCATTAATGACAGCGATTCAAGCGATGAGGAAATCGTTGAATCTGAAATAGTCGTAGGAAAACTAGAAGATGATGGGAAATCTTCCGAGTCGGGAATCACACGATTCTTCGGTATCCTCGGACGGTCGACAGGCGCAGTATCAGCAAGGGCGGTAGCCGTCGGCAGTGTCGACAAATGTGAAGATGTCCGCGTCCGTCTACCGGGTCTTGCACTTGGCGAAGAAGCCGGTAAAATTGTCGCCTCCTGGTCGTGTTCTGGAATCTCAACATACAACTCCTTCAATACTGACGGAGTCTTGGGCAACTCGATAACAATCCGATGGTTCCTATTCGACGGAGGTTCCAAAACAGAAGCTCGAGATTGCTCAGGCGAAAACGATTTCAATTGTCGGCGTATTGATGGTCGTCGTGATGATGAAGCAACGGTGTTTTTAAAAGGTGAAATTCTAGACAAACAAGGAAGTTGTGCAGAATCTTCAGATGGCCCCTCATTTTCCGATTCAAGAAGGCACGCATTTTGATTTTGCTGTATCCGTTTGGAGGAGGCACGGGCTACTGACGGTGTATCTGAGGAAGGCGCGGTTTCTTCTGTATCAGACACAAGGCTGCTTATCGACTTTGACGGCGAAGTGTATCCGGTGCGGAGTTTTTGTTTTGGGGACTTGGGAGGAAGGGTGGTGGCTGTGGAATCGGTATCTAGAGATTGTAATGGTACAGAAGTGGGCTTAGGGCTTGGTGTCAGTAAATAACCTGGCGGGAGGATTGGTGTTACTCTTCTTTGTTGTGGTGGTCGGAGAGCACTGGAGGGGATTTGTGGTGGCCGGATGGCGGATATTGAGCGGAGGGGGACGACCGGGGGAGGTATAACCGATGTAGAAATGTATGGTTGTTCAAGTTTTTTCGCAAATGGTCTCGCAGACCTTCTATACGATGCTTTCGGAGTGGATGTATAAGACGGGGTGTTGACTCCCAACCGGTGGGCACGCGGGGTTCTGGCCGAGTCGTCGCTTTGTAACACAAGATCGTCGTCGTCGTCTTCGGAAGAATGGCCAGTGGAGGATGAGGGCATAGCCGGGCCATACAAAATAGCCTGGCGAACAGGCGCGACCCCAATGCGTTTCTGGGCCTTTGTAGTGCTAGATCCCCAAGCGAACTTCTCTCTAGGTGTTGGTGCCCAAATAGACGCTTCGCCGGTGTTGACAGGTAGGATATACCGATCCGGCTGCTGAAACAGATTGGCTGCGAATGAACTCTTGAACCCAGAGATGTTGATCTCAGGAGCCCGCCATGCAGGATCCACGGGCGCATCAGACCCCCATATGCCGTTCTTGGAACCAAATGTCAAGGGCGCCGCACTGAGGCGGGGTTGTTGTCGGAGGGCGAGGTTAGAAAGCTTATGTTGGGGATTGGCAACTGGCATGGACATGGCAGCCTGATTCGTCAAACAGAGCATGAGTGCGTTGTCGGCAGGTGATTCCCGTAATTTCGGTGGTTGTTGGTCGTAATCGTCGCTCTCGGTATCGTCTCGCCGCCTCCGGTCCTCCCGCTCCCGGTTTCCTTCCTCCAGAACTGCCTCTAATACATCCAAATCATCCAACCGGATCCCTTCATCTTCTGGATCATCTTGCAACATCATTAGCTCTTCGGGATACTCTTCCAGAAGATCATCATCGCCCGTATCCCTCTCATGTCGCATCTTTGACAAATGCCCATTATCAACCACAATCTCGCCCGTCCTCAAGTCAATCTCATCACCAATGCCTGTGAAATCCCGCTCATACTTTTCAAAGATATGCTCAAAGGTCGACTTGAGCCGCATGGCCGCATTATCACGGGCTTTGGCGAGCTTAAGGTCGGGGTCACGGCGCGAAGAGACATCGTCGGGTTCACACATGAGCTCATCCTCCTCATCTGAGGAGGACCCAGTGGGCATAAGGTCTTGGCTAGAGCGCGGGCGCTGGGCGAGTATCTCGTCCATAGTCGATGCGATGTGGTCAAAAGTGGGTTTGTGTCAGGTCGGATCGGATCGGGCCGGGCCCGGTATGCGTGATTCGTGGTTCGTGGAGGATAGTCGCGGGGTTGGATGTGTGGGTTCGCTAGACTACTGGTTGCTTTGGTAATGATGGACGAATGGCAAAGGATATCAATGGCGGCATTTTCAATGGTTCAATAAGGGCTGCAAATATGCATCTTTAGATGCTGGTGTATACGCCGCCAAATGTGGCGATAGGGCGCTGTAGCTTTCTGTAGAAAATAATGGAAATAATCGTCGTTGATTCTGGACTCGGTCATGAAAGGCCCCTGCAGCAAATATGTCAGAAAAAGTGCTTTACACGAACATTAGGTGTGCGGTGACCCAGACACGCGTTGGCGGGCTTTCTATAGTTAGGTTCATGGTTAAATTGCAACCCCTTTGCGCTAGTTGCTAAGCTGTTGTAGCTGTTGTAGCTGTTGTCACAGTGTCGGTTAGTATTGATACTGTGTAGTTATACCTATGATTTGCATTTTACAGGGGCTTTTCTCACAGTGCGCAATCTAATAGCACTGAAACTCAACGTCATCAGACCAACCCCCCACGTCATTCATTCACAACACCAGGATCCCGTGAAGCTGCAACATATGCCACTTTATCACCATCACAAACACCAAATCGTCATCGCATACAATCGCCCGTCATCAGCGCATCAATCGCCATGTTTTGTCAAAAGTGTCGCGCGCCTTTAGCGCTCGACTCATCAATCAGCGAACTCAACACCGCCGCCTACGACCTTTTAATCGGTACGTCTTCGTTTTTTTTCTTGGTTTCATCTGCATTTCGGCCATTAACAAGTATCCACACGTTCAGCCAACTCATCACAAGAAACATCCGCCTCAAAGTCTACCACCCAACCAACCTACCCTCAAGACCCTTCCCGCAAAACCCGCTACGATGCCGCCTCCAAAGCCTCTACCAGCCCCGTCTTCCGCCGCCAAGGCGGCCCCGAACCCCGCGATACCCTCGACGCCGCCATGTCCTTTATCCAGCTCGCCGATAGCCCATCCACCACTTCACCTTCAAAACGAACCACCCCTATCTCTACCTCTATCTCCCCCGATACCCCAGAGGTCTCACGCGCCCCAGACATGCAGCGCGTCAACAAACTCTTTGAAATCTTATCAGCCAGATCCGACATTGACCACCCCATCTGCACCGAATGCACCGACCTTCTCGTCGACGAACTACAAAAGAAACTTGGCTCGGCAACCAAAGAGCGGGACGCATATATCCACTTCCTCAAGCGCGTCCAGTCGGAACAACCCACAGCCGAGGACCTCGACGCCCAAAAGGCCGCACTTGCCGCCGAACAGACAGCCGAAGCCGAGGCAACCGCAGAACTGCTAACCCTCGAGAAAGAAAAGGCAGAGCTTGATCAGGAACTCCTCGGCCTGGAGAAAGAATCGCAGGAACTAGATGACGCGGAGGCGGAGTTTTGGATGGAGAGAAATGAGTTTGCGGGGCGACTAGCGGGGTTCCAGGCAGAACGCGATAGCGTCAATGCCATGTATGATCATGATTCGCAACTGCTGGAGAAACTACAGCGAACGAACGTTTATAACGACACGTTCTTCATTAGTCACGACGGAACTTTTGCGACGATCAATGGGCTGAGGCTAGGACGTATGACGAATAAGCCGGTGGATTGGAGTGAGATTAATGCGGCATGGGGCCATGCATTGTTACTGCTAGATACAGTAGCCCGACAGTTGAAGTACCGGTTTGTGGGGTACGAGTTACAGCCGATGGGGAACACATCTCGAATTATCAAGCTAGAGATTACGCAGCCGTCGGCATCACGGCACTTGACGGCGTCGACCTTGGGGCAATCTTCAGCAACGGCTCCGGTGAAGCGGACGGCACTGGAGTTGTTTTCATCGGGTGATATGCCGTTGGGACTAACGTTTATGCACCGGAAATTTGACAATGCGATGGTGGCATTCTTGGAGTTAGTGAGGCAGCTGGGGGATTTTGTGAAGAGGGAGAGTGCGAGGATGGAGAGGGTGTTGGATTTGCCGTATCCGATTGATGGAGATCGGATCAAGGATGTCAGTATCAAGCTGGGGATTGCGCATGATGATGCGTGGTCGGATGCTTGTAAGTATACGTTGACATGTTGTAAGTTTCTGCTTGCGCATGCGAGTAACATGCATTCAAATGAGAGGGAGAGGGAAAGGGAGCGTGCAAAGGCTACGGCCAAGTAGAGGATTTGTTAAATGTATGAATAATGATCTATGCCGAGAGTTGTGGACTGAAAGTTTGATGGATTACGCTATACTAGGCTTATTTGAGATGTAGGTAACAACTGACATGATTGAAGTCAGCCGCGGCTGGATATTGTCCTTTGTTAAGAACGTGGAGGAGATGCCATCAAGATACTTCTATAAGTCAACCAACCTAACCAACTTGGTCATATCAGGCGATACCGCCTAGAGATAGACGGTCGGGCAAACAGAGGGAGTTACAGTCGGAGACCATGCCGACTTGACAAAAAAAGGGTTTCTTGTCCGCCTTGTTTATTGATGGGTGGGAATATGGTTGATGGTTATTGGGCCGATTCTTTATGCAAGACTAGTCTTAGCGGCGGCGCCCAGGGCGTTGATTGTGGGGAAGTGGGGAAGTTGACAAGCGAAAGGGTTGTATCTGGGGTTAAGCGTGGGGGAGAGGAACCCCGTGGGGCAGGTTATTTCTTGAGGAGAGGGGGTGAGTGGTTGATAGGAGGAGAGGACCGATGCAGGAGGAGAAGGAGAAGGAGGAGAAGGAGAAGGAGGAGAAGGAGGATAAGGATGATGATGGGGAAGTGTGTGATTCAGGGAGGTGGATTTATGGTTGTTAAGGTGGAATTTATGTGAGGTCACGGAGGGGCTTTTTGGCCGTGTCATGTGCGGTAGGCTTGTGAGTTGATTGGATTGGAGAAGGCTGTCGTGGTTGCGTGTGATGATTTTGTATTGGTTGGGTGGTGGTTGGGTGGTTGTTGGGTCTGAGTTATTTGATTGGTATTACTGTAGAAACATTTGCTCGAGTGACAGAACGCCAAGATGGACGTTGAATTAAGAATATAGAGGAGGATATAGAGTATACGGAGAATATAGAGGATATGGAGAGAACATCCATCAAGCGGAAGAAGCCTACGGGGCTTTGGATTTGGAGAAAATATGCTGGGGAAGTTGCCATATATCATTGGCTTTGAAATTGAGCAGTTGCGAGAAAATATGTCAAGTGGGTCATTGTTACATCTTGATTGTGGAGAACACAATACCACCAATAACTCAACTTAAATGTGGAGCTTTCCAACTTCATTTCTCAATTGAGACAAAAAAATGACTTTGTGACGACATAATAACAAACGACGACTGGTCTGGAAGCCCATCAGCGGCCGGGATAAACCCTGTGAAATATCTTAGGGTTATTCCATTAGCATTCCTGGTGCCTTCCTTCTCTTCCTTCCGTTCCTTCCAGTCACACTGTATATATCACAGTGTACTTATTGAATACTTACTGGTAAGCAAACAAACTACTTGTATCATGTACTTGTTGTTTTGTATCTTGGTTGTATTCTTCCTCTTCTCTTCTCTTCTCTTCTCTGCATGCATTTTAGTCAATTCTGAAGGAATCCTATTTTTCATTGCGATCCTTGTGACCACTCTCAAACCCCATCAATTTCCTGATTTATTATTACCCATGTGTGTGTGTGATTAGAGTTCGGTTTGTATGGATTCTTTGTGTCGTGTGCCGGGGGTCAAGGGGTTGAAACCGGTGGGACAGCGAGCTCACATGACGACAAGGCTTCTGATGCTGTTGACTGGTCCAAGAATCATCGGCTAGAAGCTGTCTAAGATGAAAGGTCTTCAACAGTGGCTGGAAGAATTCGCAAGGCTTATGTCTGCCCACCACATATGCCAACCGGACAGATCCCGCCGACTCCATTGACTCCAACACATACTCTCCACACCACCAAGGAGGCTTGTATCCACGACGACCTCTTACCACCGGTCAAGGTACTTTTGCAACCGGACACCATTACCCTGCATACTTGGAATCCTATAGCCAGCCAAGCCCGCTGACATTGAAGCCACACTCTTCACTAGTCACTCCGACATACGACGGCTACGACATACGACGGCTACGACATACGACGGCTACGACATACCTTATACTTACTACAACCTTGGGGACCTGGTAGGATTGCCATGTACATGTAGTTGACTCCATGCCAAGACTGCCAGACTATCCTCAAAACGGATACTAATTCCCGACTGAGCAGTTCGCCACCCTAGTTTGTGTTATTTGCTCTTTTGGGCTTGATACTGCGAACAGTGACGTCTCTTCACCTTCTCCACTCTACTAAAGATACTACTTAGTCTCGTGGTCTTGTGGCCGGTGACGGAATTAGCAAGAAAGGCTACAGAGAAGAAAGGAAATCGAGTCAGGTGGTCTCGGGGTTACCTTGCAGGAAGAAGGCCCGAGATTTCCCCCCCCCCTGAGCCTCTTCAAGGACACATTGTGAGTGTGTATTGACGGTTGACTTGGGTGCGAGACTAGACATTGCCGATCCGAGATGATGACTGCACTTCATTATGGCATCTGGGCTTCCGCCGCCCAGGAGGACATGCTCCATATAATCCTCACTCCCCTTTTACTTTGGCCTCGCATTCATACCTCTCTAATCATCTTGTACATCATCGCCACCCTTTGTTACACTTGGTTCATCTATAATTCCAACCTAAAGATGACTTACAGACTAGGCATGGTTGCCATGCCACATGCCCTATGGGCCATTGCCCTTGACGCTGGTATCTCCACAGCCGCTACTGGCACCTCATCAACTGCTGCTGCTGCCTCTGCCATTGAGAGCAACTGGTATGCCGTCCCCAACGTCCAGGATGTCAACGCTGAAGATGTTCAGAAGCTGTGCCCTGGGTACTCTATTGCCCACGTCAAGGAGACCGACTCTGGCCTTACCGCTGACCTGAACCTTGCTGGCTCTGCCTGCAATGTCTACGGTAACGACATTGAGAACCTCTTCTTGACGGTTGAGTACCAGGATTCGGACCGCGTCCATGTGAAGATCCTGCCCAAGTACATTGGCAAGGAGAACGCCACTTGGTTCTCGCTCCCCGAGGAGTTGGTTCCCAAGACCATTTCTTCTGGCGGGAGCAAGTCTGGCAGTGCTCTTGAGTTCCGCTACGAGGAGAAGCCCACCTTTGTCTGGAGTGTCGTCCGCAAGGCCAACAACGAGACTCTCTTTTCTACTGCCGGTTCCGTCCTGGTGTATGCTGACCAGTTCTTTGAGTTCCAGTCATCTCTTCCTCGTGACTACAACCTTTATGGTCTCGGTGAAACCATCCGCGAGTTCCGCCTTGGTAACAACCTCACGCGTACTCTCTGGAACGCCGATGTCGCTGACCAGATTGATTCCAACCTCTACGGCTCGCATCCTATTTACTTGGATACTCGCTACTACGATTCGGAGAACTCGTCTACCCCCATCAGCATTGTCACCAACAATGGCTCCTGGGATACTAGCAAGGAGTACACTACGCGTACCCACGGTGCATTCATGCGTAATGCCCACGGTCAGGAAATTCTCCTCCGAAACGAGACTCTGACCTGGAGGTCTCTTGGTGGTGCCATTGACCTGACCTTCTTCTCGGGTCCGTCGGCTCCTGATGTCGTCGCCTCGTACCAGAAGAGCACCATTGGTCTCCCGGCTCTGCAGCAGTACTGGACCTTTGGCCTGCACCTGTGCCGCTGGGGCTACAAGAACGTGACTCAAGTCGAAGATGTCGTCCGCCGGATGCGCGATGCCGGTATCCCCCTGGAAACCATGTGGACCGACATTGACTACATGGAAGAATACCGCAACTTTGCCATTTCGCCCACCAACTATCCCCTTGATCGCTTCCAGGCCTTTGTTAACAATCTCCACAGCCATAACCAGCATTACATTCCCATCATTGACGCTGCCGTCTACCGTCCCAACAACGGCTCCGAAGACAAGTACATTCCCTACAAGCGCGCTGCTGCCCTCGGCGACGTCTTCCTCAAGCGCCCTGAGGGTGACGAGTACATTGGCAAGGTCTGGCCTGGCTACACCGTGTTCCCCGACTTCGTCGGTGCTACCCTTGGCAACGCCTCCGCTAACGCCTGGTGGAATGACGAGGTCAAGCGCTTCCATGCCGATATCCCCTTTGATGGCCTTTGGATCGACATGAGCGAGGCGTCTTCATTTTGCGAGGGGTCCTGCGGAACTGGCAAAATTGGCGTCAACTCGACGTGTAACATTCCTGGTACTGGCGACCAAAGTACTGCCAAGCGGGGCCTGGAGCGGAGAGATGCTACCGAGTTTTTGCCCACGGATATCAACCCTGTTTGGCGCCATACGAAGCCGATGCCCGGGCAGAGAAACATGGAGAACCCGCCGTATGCTCTGAACCACTTTTATGGACATATCGCCAGAAAGGGGATTGCTCCGTCGGCTCAACACCACGTGAAAAATGGAGCTACTCAGTATGATTTCCACAACTTGTTTGGCTACCAACTGCTCAACGCCACGCACTCGGCTCTCCTAGAAACCCAACCGAACAAGCGCCCCTTCATTATTGGTCGTTCCACCTTTGCCGGTACCGGTAGACAAGCCGGCCACTGGGGTGGTGACAACTTCTCCCTCTGGGAATACCTCGCCCTGACCATCTCCCAAGGTCTCTCCTTTAGCATCTTTGGAATTCCCATGTTTGGCACCGATGCCTGTGGTTTCCTCTACGACTCCAACGAGCAACTCTGCAACCGCTGGATGCAACTGAACGCCTTCATCCCCTTTTACCGCAACCACAACGGCCAAGACTCCATCTCCCAAGAACCCTACATCTGGGCCTCCGTCGCTGACGCCACCAAGACCGCCATCAAAGCCCGCTACTCCCTCCTCCCCTACATCTACACCCTCTTCCAACACGCCCACACCACCGGCTCCACTGTCATGCGCGCCCTCACCTGGGAATTTCCCTCGGAACCCTGGTTCGCCACCGCCGACCGCCAATTCCTTCTCGGTCCCTCGGTCCTCGTCGTCCCCGTCGTCGACGAAAACGCCACCTCCGTCTCCGCCATCTTCCCCAACACCACCTGGTACGATTTCTGGTCGCAGACCGAGTTCGCCACCAACGGCCGCGGAAAGGAGACGACTGTTGATGCTCCGTTGGGACACATCCCCGTGTTTATCCGTGGTGGATCCATCCTGCCGATTCAGCAGCCGGCGAACACGACTGTGGCGTCGCGGGGGAACCCGTGGGAGGTTGTGGTTGCCCTGGCTAACGGACAGGCGACGGGTGATTTGTTTGTGGATGATGGCGTTTCGGTGGAGCAGGAGGCTACGTTGAGTGTTGTCTTTGAGGCCAAGGATGGCAAGGTTACGGCGACGCCCGAGGGTGATTACAAGGATAGCAATGCCTTGGCTGAGGTTTCGGTGCTTGGTGTTGAAAAGGTGGAGAGCGTCAAGTTCAATGGGGTGGATGTTGCTAGTGAGCAGTGGTCGTTTGATGAGGGGAAGAAGCTGCTCAAGGTGCAGTTGGCGAATGCTACTTCTGAGGGTGCTTGGTGCTGCAAGGAGTGGACTCTGGAGTATGCTTAAGCTGGAGAAAAAGGATCATGTACGTACGCAGGAAGCAAAAATTTGGATAGTTTGTCAAGTCCATGGGTCACACTAATATCTCACGTACCTACACGATCTTGGAACCGATATAGCCAATGGTACGTGTATGAGTTCACTTCATTATTTACTTTGATATTCAGCAATGGTTCTATGGGTGACGATATCTACAGGCGTGATGGGATAGTACACTGCCGTTGCTAGAGTTGTAAGTCACATTCCATGAATCACAACTCAAGCAACAGTAATGGCTCTATGAATGGAATATAACTGCTGGGGTCTGTGCCACAAGCACTAGAATCTTGTACTTGTAGGCCATAGCAAAATCGATAACCCATTATTATTACTATTACTATCAAAGTGAATGGTCCAGATGTAGACATACCTACTACACATGTACATCTCATTCCAACCCCATCTACTCCATCTTCTTACTCGGCCCCGGCAAATCATCCGGATCCACATAAAGCCTCCGTCTCTCCTCCTCCCTCTGCCTCGCCAAATCCTCATAAAACGAATTCGGATTCCTAACAACCGCTCCCTGCGTCATCTTCAGATAACTCGGATAATCCTTAAACGGATTCGGCCGCTCCCTCTTCGGTTCCCGCCTCTTCTTCGGCGGTGCCGCCGCCCCATCAACATCCGAACCATGTCCCTCCATCAACGGGATATCATCTCCATCCATAGTCTCCTCGTCGTGTTTTCTCCGCCGGCGCTCTGCACGTTTCGCGCGGGCAGCTTTGCCCATGATGGAGCCGATGCCGATGTGTCGGGTGTTTCGGTGGTAGATGAGTAAGCCGACCGACATGAGGATGATGAAGCCAAAGACGATAGGGAGGGCAATGTAGAGTTCGGCATCTTGGGGGATGTGGGTTTCGCGTTCGTGCTCGGGGCGGTACATCATGCGCATGATCGGAGCATGGAAAGTCGTCGTGTAACCGTCAAAGTTTGAGACGAGTGTTAGACTGAGGTTCGTGGGGTATTTGTAGTGTATGAACTTGGATGTAATCTTCAACATGTGCATCCCGCGGGTTCCGGGGATTTCATCTGTTTCGAAGAGCGGGTCGTCTTCGCCATCGGTTTGGTTGACACGGGTGCCGAGAAGACGAACGGTGCGGTGGATCGTCTTGTTGGTAAGATGGTGAGTGGTGTTGGTCAACGTCGTGTTACCAATGGTCAACGTTGTGTTGGTGAGGGTGCCGTTGCCAGTGTAAAGAGTGCCATTGGCAAGGCGAGTTTCATTCTGGAAGAGGAGCTTCGATTCATTAAAGGTAGACGGGTTCCAGGTGACTATTCGGTGGTAATTATTAGCCTAGGCCAATTCCAATTGTATCAATGGCTAATATTCAACTTACGGTAGTACGTCGAGCCCGCAAATAACGGCAGATCCGGATGCGGCCAGCAAAATGGATACCCCGCCTCCCCCTTCTGTTTATCGCAAACCGGGAACGCACCCTGTCCCTCCAATGTCGGCTGCGGCATCCGCGTAGCAAACACCGTGCGATCCGGATGATACTCGGTGAATGCTGTTCCGGTAATCTCATATGGTGGAGCATCATCAATCCTTGTCTTTCCATCCACCGTCGTTGCCTTGGGCGTAAACGTCCACGTTGGTGTCCCCTCTAATCCGACACCCACCCACAATGCTGTCGGAGCCGCAAGGCCGCTGTATTGGGTAGTGTGGTGGCCATGGTGCTTGTTGTTGCGGGCTTCTAGGTTGGGTATTTCAGGTTCGGATTGGATGGCTAGAAGCGAGAGTTCGGGGGAAAGACTGGCGGTGGGGACGGCGGCAGCGACAAGGCGTAGGGTGGCAAGGAGGGCCGCGGGGGCAAAGCCGGGGGACGAAAGCATGGCTGGTATACGAGCCAATAGGGATGGCTTGGATGATTAAATTATTAATACAGATGGAAATTGATGATAGTAATACAAAGAATCGCCGTGCCGTGAGCAATCGTTGGCGAAAGAAGAGAAAAAAGAATAAAAAATCCCAAAATCCCAAAATCCAGGCGGAATTCAATCACTAAAATATTAGAGGCTCCCCAGCCTGTTCCAGCTGCCCTAGAAAGCCTAATTGCCCAATAGACGTTCTAGAATAGTGCTCTGATTTGTTCATGTCCCCTGAAATCCCGCAGCCGTGAAATCCCCGCAAGCCATAAATCCCACTGTAATCCCACCAAATCCCACTGAAACCGTATCTGCTGGGAATAACGGGGCTGTAGCGGATGGGTGGCTGTTGTTACAGTGGGAGATGTGCATTCCCGGGATAGGAAAGAGACATGAGTGAGGCGGTGGCGTTGAGGCGTTTGGCATAATCGTGATCGCGAAAGTTGTTGTTGGTTGGCAAAGATGCAAGCCGTTTTCATAAGCTTGAGGCTTCAGTCTTAGATTTGCTGATGCGGGCATATATTTTCTTGGAGAGCTCGATGTAGCTGAGGTGGTCGGCATTTCCTTGAATGGCAGTCACAGTGTCCTGTAGACCGCCAAAGACTAGCCCAAAGACAAGGCCATACCGCGCTGTCCGGGCAAACGTGGGCATATTGAATCGATCTACTCACGTTAGTACATCTTTTACATTACTCTCACCATGTTTACATAGGCAAATACTCACTCCACAAACTAAAAGCTCCTGCCACCGTCAACCCCGACACCACTGTACTAACTGCATCCCTCCGCCCCCGATACCCATCAATCGTCTGCTCCAACGCAAAAACCGCCGTAGTCCACCCACACAACTTCGTCCCCATCTTCGCTCCTTCCCACAACGCTCCCTGCGCCGCATGGTAATTCTTGCTCTTGTGGTACAGATACCAACCCGTCATGCTCGTCGGCATCTTGTGGGCGTGTTCGGCGCGAAAGCGAAGCTGGGCCATGCGGCCACCTTGTGCCATGCCCAGCAGGGCACCAGCAGTAAAGGAGGTCATTGAGGCGGCGAGAAGGCGGAGGGTAGGTGGGATGCCGAGGCGGGGGCGGATGGTGGGGTCGGAGGGTGTAAGAAAATCGAGGGGATCGGGAGACGGGGCGGGACCCGGGATTGGGTAGGCCGGTGGGACCATGATAAGAGGCTGTATCGGGTAATTGAATGATATGTCCTGCCAATGAATAATGTGATAATTTGGATATGTCACGAATGAGTTCCGACCATGCGCTTGTCTGGTGTTTTAGGTGCTGTGTAGCTAGAGCTAATCTAGGGTGTGACCAAATTAGGGCACGTGGCAACAGCTGTCAGATGGCTTGTGCCAGCTGCTCCCAAACAACCAATCTCCAATCACAACGACAATGAACTAATTTCATCATGGTAAAAATGCTGTATTTTTACAACACACATGTATGTATATGTAAATAGATAGATCACTAGCAGCAGAAATCAAACGCTGTCCCAATAAACACAGGATATAACAAATGCCTTTTCCCCCAAACCCTTAATCCCGGTTCTTCTTAGTCTTCTTCTTCTTCGGTCCCTTCTCTCCAGCCTTTTCATAAATCTCCTCCACACTCGGCCCCGCCGCCTTCCTCTTCCCCTCCTTGGAACTCCGAATACTCACCGTCGGGTTCGCAACTCCCTTCTTTACCGCACTAGCCACCTGCGCCTCCGCCTCTTGCCATGCCACCGCCGTGCCAGTCTCTACCTCATACTGATCCAACGGCAACGAATCAATAAGCACCCTCTGCTTCTTCCGCAACTCCGCCTTCGCCTCATCTCCAGCATCTTCCAGCTCATCCTCTAGCGAAATCTCCAACGGTTTGTGCACATAGTCGACGACCTCATCGTCATGGACACCTTGGGCGTTCGCAAGGGAGACACCAAGACCAGTACGACCAGGCATACTCTTCTCGACTTCAGCCGACAGAATCGACGCAAAGTGGCTGGTGATCTTCCGAAGGATCTTGATGAACATGGCCAGCAGCTGCGAGTTGGGCAGCGAAAGTTCCGCCGAGACGGTATCGAGGTCCTTCCGCTGGAGACCAATGGCCAGCAGAATACATTGCTGGACGCCCGTCAGCTTGATTGAGCTGCGGAGACGGCCTGAGAAGTACAAGACGGCCAGTGACGGCAGGAGATCGAGGATTACGTGGTAATCGAGCATCTGGTTGGCATACGCCTCGAGACGCTTCAGATCAAAGGGAGTCAAGAGGTTATCGAGGTCAATTTTACTCAACGGCTGCGCAACAGTGTCATCAAGACGGGCACCGGCAGTGGCAGACTCGTCAAGAGACAATGCAGTGATAGCAGGGAATGAGCGGAACTGAAAGGACAGGAGGGAGAGGAAGCGCTTGTGGAAGTCACGGGAGAAGGCACCGAGCCAGGAGCGGTCAACCGAGTTCTCAAGGGGACGGAGCATTACACAAGTGTGCTCGCCGGTGAGATCGTTGGCGGTCTGGCGGAGGTAGACGGGGGCGAAGCCACCCTTCTTCCAGAACTTGTGGAGAGGAGCGGTGAGACCGTAGGAGACGCCGACGTAGTCGAGGGCAGCAGGGCGACGCTCATCGAGTTTGGAGAACAGGGGGGGCATCTTGGAGATATCACGGACGCGGATATCCTCTGAGAGAAGGGAAGCACCGGCGAACTCAGCTTCAGAGACACGGGGCATGGACTCTTCCATGGGGAGGTCATCGCCTTCGTTCAAGCTAGCGAACTTGCCCTCATAGTAGTCGACCAGGAGCTCCAGGGCACGCGAACCATAGCCCATAGAGGTGTATTCGGGGTTAGTGGCAATGCGGACAACACGAGCACCGGACAGTCCCGGGAATTCATCATCCTGGAACTGCTGGCTGACCAACCACGGGATCAAATCACCACTGGGGCGCTGGCCGCGGCTGATGGCCAAGCTGATACTCTGCTTGGAAATCTGACCCTCAAGGGCAACTTGCACCACACACAGCGGCTCTGGTAGCTTCGCGGCATCCTCGGCAACGGGCGGCACAAGCACGAACAGCTCGTGGGCCGGCGCATCAGACATTAACTGAAGGTCATCCGGGGTGTTCTTGTAGTGCGACGCCACGTACAGGGCGACCATCTGCTGCAGGAAGCGCTCCGAGACGGGATGGTACGAGAAGAGAGTATCACGGTTGACGTGCAGAAGCTGACATTGCGCGGGGTCAGGGCAGCCGGTGGCGCGCGAGCGGGCCTTGGGGAGGGTGGCGTCAAGGCACAGGAGATTGTTGAGCCACTTTTCAACAGAGTCGCCGCGAGCGTAACGAATGGGCTCAGCGAGGGTGATTTCACGGAGGATACGACCACCCATGTAGGCGGCGGCATCGTCGGACTTGGAGGTCTTTCCAGTGGCACGGTCGGTGACTTCAGTATTGGTAGAGCCCGGAGCGGGCGCACGGCTCTGCTCGCGGAGTTGCTTGACGAGCTTGAGGGAGAGAGAGCGGCCGGTACCTTCGTAGCCGTTGATGGTGGAGGCCATGAAGACGAGGTAGGAGCCCATAAGCTTGCGGACGAGAGGGAGAGGAATGGCGGCGGCTTCATCGATGACAACGAGTTCGGCTTGGCCGAGGACGTGGGCGTCCTGGGGGCGGATGTACTGGATGGTTTGACGATGGTTGCGGTGGATGTTGACGCGGACGATGGCCTTGTTGAAGTCGGGGTTGGTCGACTGGATGATGGTGTAGTCAGCGTGATCAGCGTAACCCAAGGCATCGAATCCCTTGAAGACAAACTCAAAGAGAGTCTTCAAGTTCTCTGGTGACGGCGAAGTGATGAAGATGTTGCTGTATCCATGAACGACCGCCGCCGCAACTGCCATACCCATAACCGCCGACTTTCCACGACCACGAGCAGCTGTCAACGCCACCGTACTCCGCAGAGTCTTTTCAGCAATAGCATCCACAAACGTCAACAACGCCTTCGCCTGGTCCACCGTCCGCGCAAGAGTCACTAACCCACCCACCGGCTGCGTATCCGCCAAACTCTCCTTGATCTCCGCGAGCTCCCTTTGCGCAGGAGTCTGCTCAGCATCCGCTTCCGGCGCCGGCAACTGCACGACGTCCTTGGCGCCAGAGATTGGCAGGACATTTAGTTCGTCGTCGATGACCAGACACTGGCAGCTGCCGAGGGATAGGAGGAAACGCTCGTTGAAGCGGGCGACGACGTCCTGGTGGGCTTCGGTGCGGTAGCGTGAGTGGACATCCATGGACATGGTGTAGAGCTGCTTGAGGGAGGTCATGCTCTTGAGCAGGAGAATGACGAGACCGCCTCCTTCGACGGTCTCGACTGTGCGGGCGAGGATGTTGGGGGTCAGGGCTTCAAAGTCCTGGAGGATGCACATGCCGTAGGTGTTACCGAGGATCTTGTCGGTTTCCTTGTAGTAGACGTAGCGGATGTTGTGGACGGAGATGAAGAGCTCAAAGGGGTCTTCTTCGTTAGCTTCGCGGATGCCACGGGCAATTTCTTTCTTGATCTTGTTTTCGCGCTTCTGGCGGTGGCTGTCAAGTGAGGGGGAGTGTTAGCGGGGTGATACTTGTAAAAGACAGTGTTCACTAGTCTCATACACCTCGAGGTACTCACCTAGTAAACCCGAGCAGCTTCTTCTTGTAAGCCCAAAGCACCGACTTGTTCTGCGTCAAGTCCATGCTCGACATGATGTAGTGCAAATGCACAATCACATCCTTCGCCCGGTCACCCACCACCACGAAGAAACTTCTCTTCTTCTCTTGCAAACCATTGCGAATCAACGCTGGAATGCGTGAGTCACTATATTAAAAGGTAGTTAGTAATCCGTACTCTTATAATAACCGCCCACGCCGCCGTATCTCAGCATCGTGGCCGGGCGGTTGCGGTCGAGGTCCCGGAGGGTGTCTTACACAGCCTTGCGAGGCATTGTGAATTGCGGTGTCGTCGACTACGTATAACTCGGGGATTTCCGTTCAATGTGGTACTGTTAATTCACACTCGGGCGGGCGAGTTCGTCGGGTGATTCTAGGTCGAGTTTGAGTGGCTTATAGTCAACGGCAATAGTAAATCGGATTTCTTTTCACTAAGACGGGGGTTTTTTTGCGCCAGGAAGAACTTTTTTGTCGATCGCTAAAACAACTTTTTTTTTTCCTTATCTTATCGGTATTTTAGGGTTTTCTAACCCTAGTGCTGGTGTCACCAGAGACAAGATATCACGATATATATAACTAAGAACTTCATAGTTTAATATGTGAATTCTAGATAATCGAAAATGGTCCTAAAATGGTGTGACATCTAAATATATGAAACTATCACCACCTCTGAAATCCTCGTGCTTTGCCTCTACAATTCGCTCATTGTATCTTCTAAAGAAAGATTTTCCAAACCAAGATCCTCTAGTAGATCATCAGCACTCGGATATACTTGGATATCTGCTCCATGCCAACTTCCAGCACCATCTAACAATGTGTTTATATCGATAACGATATCTTCAGCGTCATCTGATAAGATCTCTTTTGAAAATGAAGAACTCATAGGCTCTAAAAGCATGCAGTCATCGCTATAGTCGCTACTAGGGTTGGGGATGCTATGCTTGATTCGTAACCGCTTTGGTTGGGTAGATTCGTCTAATTCATCACGGCGGCGTTCTGTAAAGGATATTTCCGTGAGTATAGATCCGGTGTGGCGTGTTCTTTTGGAGCAGGTTTACTCACTTTGATTAGTAGTGGTGATAGTTTGTTGGGCAGCATTAGCCACATAGAGAGGGGTTCTTCCAAGGCGTTGGTCAAACATGGTAGAGAATCAAGGTTAAATAGAGATGAAGTTGTAAAGATTGATGTGACTAGTGTAGATGAAAACTGTAAATTGAGGTATTTGGCAAAGTAAAAAACGATATTGTGTATTTGAATTGATGTTTGACAAAGAATTGGGGATTGTAAAATGACATATAGCTTGAGTCTTCTACAGAGTATAAGAGAGTAAAATGACAAGAAATGATAATGATTGCAGCAAGCTCACATATATATTTGACATGATCACATTTGCCATCTGGCATTGTTTTTCTCTATATAAAGAACAGGCAAACTAGGTAACACATCTGCCATATAGATCCAATAATATACTACAAGGTGCCTTGCCTATTCCAATTGGTTAGTCCCCTTTTAATAATAAGCTGGTAAGGCAAATTTGCCTTAATTTGAGAAATGCCAATGACATATAGGGTTGGGTTTTAGGAGACCCATGTTTGCGACAACAAGGGTTCAGAGACACAGATATTCAACCTACATAGTTTTCTTTATTTTCTAGTCACGATGTAAAAGAAATCTCCTGTCTACATCAAAATGTATGACTTCAACCTATCTCACAACTTGGAAATACCTCCCTCAAACATCCAAAAGAGGAACCGGACCATGGCTTAAACACATTTCTAGTGATGGGTGCTTGATAAGCATGCTTCAAGATCCGCAATCAGTTGCTCTGGGGAGCACTCCTTGTCCGAAAGGGTGGCGCCTGCATATGCGACATAGTAATCTGTGCTATAGTCTAGTGGATCAAATAAATAGTGTTAGCATAACTGACCCCGCACTGTGTAACACACGCGTAGTTCCTTGTAGTGGTGTAACAATAAGACAGTGTGTGATACAGTCTTCATAGAGATCATTGAGAAAAGCAATTAGGGTTGGTATTATGCATTCAATTAGGGTTGTTCCCAATGCTTTACGGTCACGTGACTATGGCGACTGGACCGGGCTCGTATAAGGGATAAGGAGGATATGGCATTGTGTCTATAGATCGGACTGTTCCGACGGGGAAATGATGGTTGGGAAGACGTAGATACATATATATATATATATTTCTAGTAAATTTAAAGGCAATGCGGCTTCATGGTTACAAATTTGCCTTGGTTATCTCAATCTCAGATTTCCAGCAAATCGATATCAAAACAGCACACGGAATTTCAAAAAAAAAAACTTCAAGATTACATCTCTCGTCATCTTCCAACTAACAAACTCCCAATCACCACCTATCATACACATAATAATACATCCTCATCTCCTCACCACCCCTTGCCTTATCTTTTGTCTTGCATATCCCCTTCCTCCTAAACCTTTTTGTAAATCTAAAAAGACCACTAAACGAGGCCATCTCCTGTAGCAGTAAAACCCTCTTCTCCTCCCCCCAAAGGGAACGAATCATCCATTGCCTCTATCAACCTTTCTGAAAATTTCCATGATCCGCCAGTATCTCTTTTTTTCTCTCTTTTATTCCACCATCATCGACGTTACAAGGAACCATAAAACCCAAAATAGCAATCAAGGAAGAAAACGATATCCATCTGTCCAAGAATAAACCAATGAAATTGTACCGCCAACTGTCTGTTTGTTTGTCTTACTGTCCGTCACTATATAAAAACAAAGCAATAGCAACAAGACAACTGAACCTTGACCTCGACCTCGACCTTGATCTTGATCTTGATCTTGATCTTGATCTTGATCT
>MKGJ01000330.1:10887-27559 GCA_002018255.1 Bretziella fagacearum | reverse complement strand
CTCTCTCTCTCTCTCTCATCGCATGCCCCATTACTCCATCTTCCCATCCAACTCTAATCCACCTCCTCCTTCAAAAAACATCACATCCGCCTTAGTCGCCTTCTCCTCCTCCATCGCCAACTGAATCCACGGATGCGCCAACACTTGATCAATCGTAAATCTCTCCTCGATATTCCGATTCAACATCTTGCGCACCAAGTCAATGGAATCCTCACTCATGACAAACGGCACCCGTAGAGGATGGTCCGTAATCTCATCGATACTGTAAAACGGATTCTCCTTGTAGATAATGGTATACAGTAGGATTCCCAACGCCCATACGTCCTGTTCTTTGCCGTTGTACGGCTGTCCGCCCAAAACTTCGGGTGCTGCGTAATCAATGGTGCCGACAAAGACGCTGAATGGACCGCTTTTGATGTATGCCGCGGAACCAAAGTCAATGAGTTTGATGACACCCTTGCCGTCAAGAATGACGTTCTCGTCCTTGATATCCCGGTGCACCACCTTGGCCGTATTGTGTAAATGGTCTACAGCACGAGCAACCTGTAAAAAGATACTCCGGCATTCAGCCTCGGGCATGTTTTCTGCCCGGAGCTCAATGTAGTCAAAGAGATCCATACCCGGAAGTCCATGCGGTACCATTTCAATGTAGTAGTTGGTATTATCTTCAAAGAAACACTCCATCTCCACAATATTTGGGTGCATATACTCGGGCCGTCTGAGATACGACATGACATGAATCTCTAGCGGAACTGTACCAAGTCTGCGGTCACGGGTCCAAGTATCAACCAAAATGCGTCGCTTAGTCACGTACTTGAGCACTACCTTGCGGCCAGTAGCATTATGACGTGCCAGCTTGACTTGACCGTAAGCACCCTGTCCCATTTCCTCCAGAATGGTGTAGTCTGCGATAGTAGCCTTGGCGCGAGTGCCAGGCTTGTGAGAAGGTGTCATGGGTATAGTCGGCGCAGATGGAAGAGTGAGTGCCTGCGAGGTGTAGGTGTTTCCGCCTGCTGCGGAAGCGTCTTTCCCGATAGCCGTTGGTTTGTGGACCAAGGCTTCTTCAGTCACCGGGGCGGCGGGTTGCAGAGTACTAGTTACCTGCACATGTGCTATAACGTCGCTAGATTCCCTATTTTTCGGAGGCGTCTTATCGAGAGAAAGCACTGGGATATCAGTAACAACGGGCTTCTTGGTGGGATGCTGCTTGGGCGGTTCCTTTGCATCATCCGAGTCCGAGTGCATGTCGACGGGGCTGCGTGACTCAATCTGGCCAGGAGACGGTTGGTGAAGCGGGGACATAATGGCAGCCATGGGTGGAGTACCTTGCGGCTCAGGACCGTAAGCACAATGCAAGTGACGAGAATAAGTAACCCAGAGGGCGTAGACGGTCTCAATCTGCGGTGCCGGAGGATCTGCATCTAGGGCATCCGGATCAGACTCGTCAACTTCCAGCACGGGAGTGTTGCGGATATCAGAGTTCTTTTCACTCTGAATGACACGCATTTGCACATCAACCTTGAGTTCAGAACCATCGCGATGCCTTCCCGGAATACCAATCGGGTACAGGAAAGCGTTGGCCGCATCAGGTCGGTGCTCGCGAAGTGCAAGCAAAGCTGCAGCTTTCCGGAAGCTAGTCTCTGGAACCACCATGCCGGGGACAAGGTCAACTCCATCCTCCTCGGTGAGAATTTTTATCAAAGTATCAAAGTTGGCGATAAGAGACGCAATGGGTTTCCCATCGGCCTTTTCCCAACCAAACAACGACCCGCAAAAGACCGAATTCGTGCTCTTGATGGTGAGTTTCTCTGGTGAAACAATAATGATACCAGCCATATGAGGGAAACTCGAAACCCGGAGATCTAATGAGCCACGCACCTGTTCCACTGTGCAAGGAATGTTGACTGTGGGGGAATGCGGACAAGTGTAGTACCTCCGACGAGCAACCTGGGCGTAGTCAATGGGTCCCTCTCTAGGATCAATGCCCTGTCGAGGAATGCGGGGGATCAGAGTATTGGCCTCAACCTTGTTGGAGATGGTATCGATACCCCAGATAGTCTTGGACGCACCCGTAACTTTTTCAATCTCACCTTCGGCATTAAGAGATATCGTAGCGGCATCCTCGTGAATTTCTTCCACTACCCAAATCAAGCCCACACGCTTTTCCTTGACCCAAATACTGGCGGAACCAGTGGTACCATTTCTTTTTTGAATCGGTACCACGTCACCACACAAAAGCACACCACGGGACAAGTTATTGCGGTGGTGGCCACCCGTACGCGTCATGGGGGGGTTATGATCGCCGTTGTGCACGGTTTGCGCGCGTCTAGAGCTCTTGGGTGCCAGCGATCTAGGACTCGCGCTACCCATCATGCGGGCAGTAGAGCCAATCAGCGCCGAGGCAGCAGCGGCTGCCGCAGAAGCGTTTGGCCGCGCCTCCTCGTCCTTTTCAGCCTGTGCAGGATCCAAGTACCGTAGTTTCTTTTCAAGCCATGCCCTCCGTTCCTCTTGTACCACTTCGAGAATTCCAATTTTTCTAATTTCCGTCTTGGTGACACCAAAGAGTAGACAGGCCAAGTCGTTGGCCGAAAGGATCGTGTAGGGTGGTTTAGCTTCCGTGGTGAAGATGGCTTGGGCAGCGGGGACCCAGCGAGTGTGGTTGTGGGTGGTGCCGGTTGCTGATCGTGAGGGGAATCCTGACATGACTAGTGACTCGGAAGCCTCAGCAACTGACTCTGCAACACTTTCGTTGCTGCCAAAATTGGTTTCGGCGGCAGCAACCTTTTCGGGAACGCGGGATCCTGAAAAGTCAGTAAATGTGCGTTTTAAGACGCCGCTAGGCCGGGTGGGGATTGTCTTGATGAGAATAGGAGAGGTGGGGCTCGTCGCAGCGTCTTCTGGAATTGTTTGCGCCGCCAACTTGGAGAGGAGTGGATCGGTGGCAGTGGTGAAGCGCTCGGGGCTGGCGGTGCGGGGGCCAAACCCACACTCGAAAAAGCTGGCGCTGCTGGTGGCGTCGCGCAGATCAATCATGCTGGCTGAGGGGTGCAGCGGGTCTGCCGGGTGCCAAGGGCCTTCTGAGTCGTCACCTGTCATCCATCGTAGGCTACGATGTGAAGTCTGGCGGTTCTCGTCGGTCTGCGCAAATGAAAATGAGTGTAGAGATTCGGTGGGGAATCGGGAGAGGTCTTCGAGAAAGAGGGGCGAAGTGGGGCCAGCACCGAGAGACGGTAACATGGAGGGACTCGGAAGAGAGATGTGCATAGATGAGGATCGTAGGCCAGCGACGGAGGGGCTGCGGGATGAAGGTGCCGAGGGATGAACAAGTGGCCTGCCGGGATGTTGTTGGCGAATGCGACGCAGGCCGGAAAGTCCATGGTGATCATGTTCGGTGACAATGGGAGAACTAGATGCTGGTAAGCAAAGAGTAGTCGCATCTAGTTGGATTGGTGATGATGAGACATACCGAGAGTTTGCTTCGATTTCATGAGCAACGTCAATGGAATATCTCATGCGAGAGCGATCGGTGGGGCCTTCGCCAGACATGATGTTGAGGAGGTTTCCGGTACTGCAGTTCTTGGGGATAGGCATAACCACTGAAAGTGTAGAGCGTCCGCGGATTTCGTCGCAAGATTGTTGAGGTTGTTGGGAAGTGGAGGTTGAAGAGGTGGCTGTTGAATTGTTTGGTGATGTGGATGGAGCCTGAGAAAGGCAGTCGTCGGCAGCCATTGTAGCAATGGGGATTTTGGGCAGTATTTTAGTGGTTTTTGATAGAGAGAGAGTCTGAGTGTTTGGAACAAAAGAGAGAGAGAGAGAGAGAGAGAGAGAGAGATAGAGAGAGAGAGATAGAGGCTCTGATCAGCAAGTCTTGCACACGCAGTGTGAGATGAAGGAATGTTGTTGCTGAAAACTCCGTAGTCTATGGAATTTTTGTGAATTTTTTAGATAATGATAGACTGAAGACCGTTCAAGGGTAAAAAAAAAAATTAATAATAATTAAAAAAGAAACGTGCGTGGCTACGGCGCAAGGCCAAGAAGCGGGCAAGACGAGTACAACCAACAACTTTGAAACAAAACAAAGTAACAAAAACGACGACGACGACGACGACGACGACGACGACGACGACGACGACGACGACGACGACGCAAGTCAAACTAGCGAGTAGACAAACACTACTATTTGTGGTTGACAAGGCCTGTTGGAGAGAGTTTGGGGTCATGGAAGAGCGGCGGTGGTGATGGTGGTAGTGGTAGTGGTAGTGGTAGTGGTAATCAGTGAAGTCGTAACTTACTGGGTATAAAAATCGATATCGTAATAGCAAGCAGAAGCTTTGGGCGGCTTGGACGGGCTTGGGGGAGGGAATGTCTGGGCTGCAGTGACGACGTGGGCGTGTTTCGAATACCGGACAAGGGGCCCTTAAAGAGAGAGAGAGAGAGAGAGAGGGAGGGAGAGAGGAGGGGGAGGGGGGGGAAGCTTCAGAAGGACCGTGCTTCTGAACTTGAGTGTATGTCTGTTGTGTTGTGTTGTGTGTATCCTAGAACTGACAGTGCGCTAAAGGACGATGATTGATATATCCAAACCGAGGGAAGCCAGACGACGATGATGCTCTATCGAGTCGTCGGGCGTAGTAGGTGTGTCACGGTCTCGGTTGTCTCGACTGGGTTCGAAGGGACGATATTGATATTATGTAGTCACTGACTTCCCGAGACTGTGGTGAAGGAAGAGAAGAAGAAAGAAATAGAAAGAGAGACAAAGAGAGGAATAAGGAGGGGTCACTTCAAGTGACTTGATGAAGAGTTGAACGATGACGATTCTGTAGTCCTGAAAATGTATGGGAAATGAGTAACATTAGCGGTGGAATTCAAATCAATTGTAAGGAAACAAAAAAGTCTGACCAAAAAAAAAAAAATCCCAATTGAGGGGGTGAATTTATCTATGATTTCGTTGAATGAAAAGAGACGGAAAAAAAAAAGAAAAGAAAAAAAAGAAAAGGAAAAAAAAAAAAAGAAGAAGAAAAAAACCCGAATTCTCGTGATAAAAATTCAAAGTGGAGCAAAATTAAAAAGGGCAACAACGCAGAAATTTTCGTTCTTTCCGTCTTTAGACAGATAAAAGAAGAGCCGATTAGAAACAGGAAAGAACCCCAATTTGATGGATTGATGTTCCCTCTTCAACTATAGCAAAAAAAAAAAAAAAGAAGAAAAAAAGGGTTCCAATGAGTCAAATCAGATGGAAATACCAAGGTGTACTTGGTACTAAACTTGTTTGGGTTTGATAGAGTTTTTTCCCGGGCGGGGCCACAGAAAGAGAAACAAAAGAAGAAGTAGCAAGTACCAACTAGGACTTGCATACAACAAACCCAGTCGACAAGTAAAGAGGAAATTGCCCTTGTTGGTTTCAAGTCCCCCAAGTAGTTGCAGTTGCTTTAATTGATTCAAGTTATAATCAACCCCAGATTTGCCGGAACTTGAGTTTGAGCGTACTTTGATATAATTGTACGATATATAAAGTACTTTTGGTATAGTAGATATTGTAATGGTCGTCGTAACTTTTGATGATGAAGAAACTGATAAAAAATTCAACAGAAGATGCTCATCAATGACAAGTCAAGTCAGACACTTGTAGACGGGAAACCCTTTCTCTCTATATATATACGTCTTCAAATAGCCACTACTATCCAAGGGATACTAGACCTCCAAAATATTACTACATTTGGATTCGACAGCCTGTGAGAAACTAACCCAAATAGACAAATAGCAAACTTTCCCAATCAACAAAACCTTCAAAATTACTGATTCAAGCCTACGATGATAAGTTATCAAAGGCCTACCTACCCCCCAATATCTTGCCACTCCCATGAGGACCGCCTATTCAATGTCCTTCATCGTCCCCCCCCGTACCTACATCAACATCCAGAAGCCCTCTGCCCCCTCCCTCCCAAATCAAGGACCCTGAAAATATCCATAAAACGATATAATATGCTTCCATCCGAGATACAAATGTGACAATGCCATTCCTCGTAGTTAGGCTGCGAGCCTATCTATTTTATTATTTCTTTCTTCTTTTGTTGAAGCCCTGTCTGTAACCAAGTCCTCCTCCCTTTGGCCCTTTGACCCTTTGACCGTCTTGTCAATCGTAAGTGGCACCGGGTTATTGGTGGTCATGAGACATATAAACAAGGGCTCATCAAGTCAAGTGGTCATATAATCTTCTGCCAGAGTTGTGTGCCCATTTGACTCTCTATACAAAACCACCACCAGAAACATCATCTCCAATTCCGTAGAACAATAATATTGAAATATCAAAAAAAACCCCTCATTATCTCTTCCTCTTACCCATTACCACCAGACACACATTTCGAAATATTCCGTTGCACTGCCTTTCTGAAGTCTGTCACTTCTCTCCACCTCGTCCATCACCGCCGCCACCAACTCCATATTTCCAACGTCCTCCTCCTCCTCCTCCTTCCTCTTCCTCTTCCTCTTCCTCTTCTTCCTCTTCATCTTCCTCTTCTTCCTTCTCACCTCCTTCCCTTTCACTTCAACTTCACTCTTCTTTCTCTTCCTTTTCCCCAGTTCAAAATCCAACCGCATTATTGCGTCCCCTTCCACCCTTTCAACTCACTCCTTAGGCCGTGCCAAAAAAAAAAAAAAAACACCACCACCACCACCACGCTCTCCCTCATCATTTTATAGGCTCCTCTCCCCTCACAATATGCCCTAAAGTAGGTATATCCTTAGTATGTCTCCCTTGTTCTTGCCCATTTAACCTATTTTTACCAATTTTTTACCTACATCCAAAGTCATCTTCGGCTTTTGTTGTCTCCATACAATAGCTTCCACTTTCACTTTCACTTTCTCTCGGCTGCAGCTGCAGCTTGGCTTTTTGGCATGTTTCCTTTTCACCCTTAGTGCAGGGGTGGTAACATCCAGTATCAAAATGTATTTTCATAGATGGGTAGTTTGAATTTCCGTTGCTTTTTTTCTTTTTTTTTTTGGAGTAGGAGAACTATTATTTTTGGGCCAACATAATATTAGGGCTGTGCATAAGCAGGGTTATATAGATCTCACAAGGGTTTTCACACTTGTCTGATCGTGGCTTCATGTGGCAGGAACCTCAACTGTTGTGTTACCAACCCCCAAAACGACATCAATAACCTCGATTTCCAAATGACACAACCTTTTAGTAAACATGTCACTTCAAAAAGCTGTATTAATTCCTTGCTATGCAGATTGGATAACTCAAAAACCACATCTAGTACATCAACTCAGGATTTGCCCTATAATTACATTGACACTTACACTCTGGCACCGGACACTCCGTCATCCTCGCAAACCACTGCCTCGCATGATCCAAATGCAAAACATGCTCACACTTTAAACAAAAACTCGGAAACCTCGCCGCCGCCCTCACCGCCGCATCCATCGACCCCTCCGGCCGATCCGACCTCCCCATCCCCACAATCTCCAAACAAACCGCACACCTCGGAAGATTCCTCCCACACACCTGACAACTCAACCCTGCCCCCATGCTCGCCGCTGTCAACGGATTCCTCTGTTCCACCTGCGGCGACCCAGCCTGCCCACCTGATGCCCCACCTGTCTGTCCTCCTCCTGCCATCTTGGGAGCATTCAAGCCCCCACTCGACCCCGGCGGCGTCGAAGCCATCGCTGGAGTCGACGCCGATGATGCAGTCCCCCGAGGCGGCAACCCATACTGTCCCACCTGCTGCTGTGCCCTCGCCTCCTCCATCTTAACCTGCGTATCACAAAAGACACACCGCAACGCAATCTGCCGCGCCGGTGGCTTCAGTCCCGGCCGCGAGCTATCATCCCGCTTACTAAGCTTCGTGCTCTCAACGTCATACTTTGTACGTTGTAGGAATGCCTTGTGCCGTTGGAGGTATTCTCTATATGCCGTCCGCCAAGCATGGGCGCGGAAATCGTCAACGTACCGAGGGGCGAACATTGCACAGACGAGCGTGGCGGTTTGGTAATCGCCGAATTTGGCAACGTATTTGGCGAATATGTCGACGAGTTTGCCGGTGAGTCCGGTGAGAACGATGCCTTCAATGTCTCCTTCATCGGCAGTGGCGCCAACTTCGAGGGATAACCAGGTGGTTAGTTGGGTGTCGTCGAGGTTACGGACGGCGACGTAGGCGCGGTCAGCAAGCGGGAGGCTCTTTTGAGCTGCGACCATGTGCCAGTCGCCAGTGGCAATAAGCGTCGAGATGGCGCGGAGATATGGATCAGTCTTACTAGCTACTGAGTCGTCAAAGTCAAGAGGTGGGCCGGCGCGACCTGCACCGTTGAGACCACCCGTATTGCCGTCTTTGCCCATGAGTTGCAGGGCAAGAGAGACAAAGAGAAGGGCAGGATGTTTGTTACTGGCGTGTTTCAGAATATCGATAGCTTCCTGGTTCTTGCCACGGAATAGTGCCTTTGCGGCGGCGCGAGTATGTGGAGTAGTTGGGAACTCGGGGAGAATGTCGTGAAAGGCATCAGAGCCTTCGGAAGCTTTCTCGCCATAAGTGCAGATAGCAAGACACAGCTGACGGTGATTGGGCCAACTGGATTTAATGCCGTCGTACCGAGGAAGTCCACTTTTCTTGCACAAAACACCAATATGCTTCTCCCAGACGCTACGGTCGGCGCCAATAGAGCCGCCAATAGGAAACCTGGTGTGAGGCTTATGGCCGAGATCGTTGTTCCAGATAGCAGAGACGCCCATATAACTGAGATCGAGGGGATGGATTCCCATATCTGTATCAGAGGCAGCAATCTGAGCATCTATTTCATACAAAAAAAAAAAAAAAAAACAGTCAGCAATATGTAGTAGAACAGTTATTTGGTTGTCCAACTTACCGGCAATCCACATCCACATGTTCCGCAACCACGGATCATCAGATACTACTTCTGCATTGTGTATCGGGTTGAACAGATACTTGTCTTTAGCCCTCAACAGTATCACATGATCAATCACTTCATGTGCCTCTCGCGGAAACCCTCTTGTCCTCATCAAGGTCACGAGCAACTCTTCATGTAAATCCCTATAGGACAACATCCCACTCGCTCTCTGCTTCGCCTTGTCCTTCTCGGCTGCAGTCGCCTTGGATAACGAAAAAGCCTCCCGAGCATAAGTCCGCAGAATCTTGAGCTTGTCCGCCACCATTAGAGTCTCATAAAATGCCTTGGGTAATGGCTTGTCTAACTTGTCAACATCAACAAGTGCTGTCTTGGCCAAATCTTCAACTGTAGCTTCCTTCTTCAGTATCTCGGGAAGTTGCTCACGCTCCGGTCCAAAGACGGGAATCTGCGCGAGTTCCTGTTCTTGCAAGACCGGCCCAAGCATGGCGGGTACATCCTTGGCATCAAACTTCATGAGATCATGATACGGTTCGTGCGCCTCAAGCCCTCTATGGGGTGCTTGCCACGGCACAAGCTTAAAGATGTGATCAGCCGCATTAGATGGCTGTTCGAGGATATCGAATTTCCCATTGGCACGAAGAACAAGCATACGCGGACGCAAGCCAGGACTTTGGAGGGAAACCCAATCAAATGAGACAATGCGGTCGTTCTTCCTTCCAGAACCAAGACGGGAGACATCCATATCATGAGACTTGTGAACCTCGAGAAGCTCCGCAGACTCGCGGTTATAGGCTGGTCCCGGAATCGTAGCGGCGGCGGCGGCGGCGGCGGCAGCAGCAGCGGTCGATGTACTAACTGTCGGCTCATCAGCATCTGTAGGCCGCTCTTTGTTGATTTGTAACACTTTGAGTTGACCAGTCCTAGACAGAATACCAAGAAGACCACGGCGGTCGCGGCAGAAACGAAGAGAGCGAATATCAGAGTGCATGCTATCAGAGATGGAAACGTCAGCTTCAACATCGACAATGCGGTCGAGCTTCAGAGCAGCACCATAAGGGACGCTCTCTTCTTCGACGGCCCTGGCGTATGTGGCCGACTGAACGGGTTTGTTGGCAGCGCGGCGATCCCAGATCATGATGCCAGGTTGATCGAGAGCAGACGACGCAAAGTAGTTTTGGTCACAAGAGTCAATGGCGAGATTATTGTTACACTTGGTGACAAAGGTAGCCACGGACTTGGGACCTGACTAGAGGGTTAATTTTGATGGCAAACCCTAAATGGCACGTGAACTTACCTCTAAGATCGTGTATTCTCACACCTTGACCCTTGATACCAACGACAAGTGTGTTATGCTGATCTTCAAAGAATCGAATACTTGAGACTGATACACTAGGCTCCAACTTCACGGCTGATTCTGTAAACGCTGAGTGGTCCTTTTGGAAGCCACTAATCCGAGCATCCAAACGAGTCAAATGGCCAAGATCCCAGATGTGCAAACACTGATCCATTCGGACACGTTCCAGTCCAACTGCCAGTTTGCACTGTGAGTTAAAAGCCACTGCCTGGCACACTCGCACCATCTTCAACCCCAGCTCAACATAGTCATTGGAGTTATCATCCACTCGCAATAAGTTTACCACACCTGCCGCGGTACCAACTGCCAATAGTCCAGGGGAAGTATGTGACCAATCATAAGTCGTCAATGGCGGGATATCTTCATATTTGGATACTGGTTGGTAATCAAAGGCGCCGTGGGTAGCGCGGCCAGTGGGCTTGTATATCTGAACAGTGCGATGTTGAAGATTGATGTGCATGAAGCTCTCATGGTTTTGGCGGGGGCACCATTTTACGAGACCAGAATCAATGCGGTCCATGATGGCGATTGTAGTTGGTTATCATTTGAGTAGAGGGCGCGGAGGTAGAAGATGCGCTTTGCGCCGGCAAGCGAATAATAGTAGCAGAACGGTTATCTCATAAGGCAAAACCCGGAGGAGAGAGCGCAGGTACTCAAAAAATAACATAGACTAAAACGTAAAAGACAAGATACCCCGATGAAGAAGAGACCGGACCAAAAAAACACAGAGTATCAATCATAAGATTCCCTTACTTCCATCATCATCAAGCTTTCCATATGCTGGGATTTCTAGTTGCGCTTGCGAGTTTAGCTGTGCAGTTAAATGTGGGTCTTTTCTCGGTGAAGAATGGTGAAGAGTTCAGCCGAAGATTTGCCAACTATCGCTCACCGAACTATCGCCCCGCCAAAATTTTGAACAAAGCTAGGACTTTTGCGCTGGGCGCATTCAAACGTTGGTTCCATTGAATTCCGCCAATCACCTGTCTATACTTTGTTTACTATATTCTACAATATTCATCTTTCTTCTGTATATCCGATTCCGCCCTTTGGACGATTACTATCTCCCCGGCTCAATACCATTGCTTCAGTCCGCAGCAATGGCCGATACAGAGACTCCGGCGGCACCCCGGTGGAAGGGTAAAACCCACAAGGCCAAGGAGGGCACTCTGAACGGCATGAAAAAGCGCCTCCGGACTATCGAACGCAAGTTTGCGCGTGGTATAGACATGCCGGCGACCATCAAGAATGATCTACAACGTGAAATGGGAGCCCTCAAGGCCAGCATCGCGAGCGTAGAGAACCGGCGAAAGCGTGGAAACATGATTAAGAAGTATCACATGGTGCGATTTTTTGGTATGTATAATCTGACTAGGCATTGGTCAATCAGTATGTTGTCAAGATTGTTGTCAAGATTGGAACTCGGACTAACCCATAGTCTACAGAAACACAAAAAGCTACCCGCAGACACAAACAAACCCGCAAGGCCCTCGCCACCACACCCGACGATAAAAAGCTACAACAAGACCTCCACATCTACGACGTCGACTACCACTACACGCGCTTCTACCCCCACATGGAACCCTACATCAGCCTGTACGCCGCCGAAAAGAAGAATGGTGAAGCGGAGCCCGCAATGCCAGTGGTGCCTATAGGGCACGTACCGGTGCCTGGAGTTCCTGGGCTGTTGCGGCCGCCGATGTGGGTGGTTGTGGAAAAGGCGATGGTGAAGGGGATGAAGGCTTTGGAGAGATTGAGGGATCGGACGTCAGTGGAGGATGATCCGTTGGTGGAGGAAGATGTGGATATGGAGGAGGGGGAGAGGAAGAAGGGGAGGAAGGAGAAGAAGGGTAAGAAGAAGAAGGAGGAGGAGGAGGTTGTGGAGGAGAAGGCAGAGGAGAGTGGAGATGACAGTGATGGTGGGTTCTTTGAGTAGAGTAAAGGGTAAGTGTTAGGATTTGGGTATGGATGGGTACGGTGTTTGTCTTTTTTTTTGTGGATCTTTTGCCATGGCATTTACAGGAGTTTTATTTTATTTTATTGGTATTGATTCTATTTAGAAGAGCAAAATCAGTCTATTTCCTCACTGTTTCGTCAGTGTCATCTCAAGTACTCGCATATAATGAATGAATTACCTCTGGTTCTACCATTTTCCTGCAGCTTCCATGTATCTTTTGTCAGTCACTTTGGTCCGTATCTTGACATGTTGGTCAGACTCTAACCGCAAACTCCATCCTGAGAAAGAAAAGGACCATCATGTGCAGAGAGTACTTGATCAATATGGTTTTATTTCATCCAATAAACAGTCTTTATATTTGTTAGTTATTTTTTTTTCTTAATATGCAAGGCAACCTCAAAAACAGCAGTTTCCAAATCCAGAATCTACTAAAATGAATTATGTTGTTGCCCCACATTTTTTTCGAGTCCTCGAGGACTCGACCCAAATTCAGAAGGAACCCAGATTTAGAAAGAGCAACAACAAAAGAGACTGACAGACCTTTCAATTTGGGGGGGGGGGGGTTTCAACTTTATATTTATAAAAAAAAATACCAACAAATGAAACTTTTGTTTTTTCTTCGCTAATTCACTATCCCATCGTCAGTATATTTATACCTTTTTTTTTTCCTCCTCTCTCTCTTTGTCTCTCTCATCTTGCGCCATAGTCTTGGTTTCGATATACGCCCCCACCCCTCTCTTCACACATTGTATCATCACCACACTTGGTATTCTTCTACTCTTTGCATTCTCTCTCTGTCTCTCTCTCTCTCTCCATCATGGATTTCTCATGGGTCGACGTCATCCACTGGGCGACTGCCCGTAAGGCGGCTGACGTTGATATCAAGAGCCTCGCTCCGTTAGAACAACAAGTTATCGCTCTCCTACCTGCCATGTTGGATTCATGGCGCATGTCCAAGAACGCTATTGATCCCAAGGTTTTCTCCGTCAACTGGGTCGGCCATCTCCAAGGTATAACTGAATATATATCTCTTACTCTCTCTAATAAGGACACTGACTAACTTTTTTGTTATTAGAAACACTACAGCGGCCGCCTGGCGATAGGTTCCCGCCAGTCTTTGAGGAGCACTCTGAAGTCACTCCCAAGGGTCAAAAGGACGCAGGCTCTTTGAAATTCGCAGCACGATACAAATATGAGAATGAGTTCTTTCCAAACGCTGAATATGGCTTTATCAAAGGCCAATTGCAACTCTTTTCGAAAAAAAAGGCTAGTTGCTATACGAGGTTTTCATGCTCTGTATCTCGACATGTATGAGGCTAACCCCGTCACCGTATTCCAGGATGCCAAACACTATGCTGCTCTTTGCGGACTTCACTACTTGCTAGACCAAGCCCCAATCCGTATAAGCCGTGAAGTTAAGGCTTCCTTGGCTCAATTCCCCATTCAACGCGGCACCAGTACCCCACCTCAATCGGCCGCATCATCAACCCCCGCTACTCCCCCCATGCCAGCTCCCCGACGGTCCGCTAGTCCCGTGGCTGTCGTCAACAGCTCGCCCGTCACTCCCTTGGCATCTCCTCGATCCATTCAAACTGCTTCTGGGGCCTCTAAACGCGGATTCCAGGCTCCACATGGACCCTCGCCAACTGTTGCGCCAAGAGCGAGACAGATGTCGACGTCTTCTGTGTATAGCACGCATCATCAATCTCAACACCCGACTGCCTCTCCTCCCATCAGTCACGCTCCGACCTGTCAGCCGGATCCTATCGGTACTTCAAACGGCTTTGCGTCTCAGAGTCCCGCTGTTCCAATTGCACCCATGGTATCGAGTACCACTGGCTCTCGATCTTCTCCAGCTGCAGTCGGGTTGTCTGCCAAAGCAGGTCAGACCTCTCTACGCAAACCGAACAATGATTTACACATCCTTAAAGACAACGATATTGGGGCTGCCAAACGTGAACTTGCTAGTCTGTGTGGACGTGCCAAGATGCCCATCCCCGAGGTCAAGATTATGGATTATCCTTCAAATGGGCGCACGAGGTATCGTGGTGTTGTGGTGATACCTGTCGGGCACAAATCCCGACTGCCGCAGATAGTGATAGATGACATGTATGACATGACTGCTTTACAGAATAAGCTGTATGATGTGTTGATTGCAGCGGTTAAAAACGATATTGCATCATGGAAACTGAATAACCACGATGAAATTGAGAGTCGTTGGTCGAATGTTTAGCGATAGTTGGAACTTTACACACACACACACACACACACACACAAATGTCCGTGTCAAATCATAGTGTGTGTTTAATAGTTATTTGATATCTTATCCATCTCTTATTCTTTCCATGGCTTTTTCCCTTGTGGCACCTTCATCTTCAACCCTTTTGGCAACTCCCCAATAACCTCCCCATTTTCCGCCAAAACTCCCACATCAACCTTCCGCCCCGTAACCTTGCGGAAGAACCTCAACGGTACTACTCCATCGGCATTTCCCTCCGTCAAGATCACCCCATTCGTACTTCTCCACCACTTGATCCCCTCCGACATGGACGCCTCGATATCCACTTCAATCAACAACTCTGCATCTCCACGCATCCCCGAGATGACACCTGCGTCTTGCCCGGGTATCCCCTCGGCACAGTGTACATGGTTCCGGTTTATCCGACTCAACCCACCTGATGAGACAATGGCCGGCCAGAATGCAAAAAAGGTACCATGGAGAACGGTTGCGGGGATATCACCGGGAGTGATTTCCGTCAACAGACCCGCTGATTCAATCTTGATACTATGTCCCTGATTCGCCCGAATCAACCAATCTCCAGTATCCGTCGACTCCTCAACGGCCCCGTCCTTCAACTTCAATGTAAACCGCTGTTTCACATTATCCCGCGCACATTCCCAAACATCCGCAAACGTCACCTTTTCCAACTTTAACGGACCCCACATGAGCTATCTCCTTTTTTGTCAGTTTGGTATTTTGGTATTTCTAGTGTTTGTCATCTCGCGTGATTGGTTACACACGGGCACAAACACTCAAAAAAATAAAATAAAAAAGGTACACAGGGATGACTCACCACCTTGTCAAGCGGCGCAAAGCCTTCCATGTCTAGTTGGATTCCAGCGTTGGTAGCTTGGTGGCGGAGGAGTTTGGAGAGGGCGCGGGAGACTTTTTCTTCGCGGAAAGCGGGACCACGGGGTTTTCGGGGGGCGCGAGTGGGCGGGACCGATATTGTGGCTGAGGCCGATGTAGTGATGGGGTTGGTGGACATGATATGATGAAGTAGTGAAGCAATGTGGACAAGATAGATTATGTTACTTGTATACCTAGCTGCCCAATAAAATAAATTGCTATTTTGATACTTTGAGATATGCGCCGTTCCTAAAACAGCTGTCAGTGGTAATCCTCACTGCCATCCCATCCACCAACCGCCTCCCGAGAGCAAACAGTCACACTAACCTGTTGTTTGCAAGACAACGACACGGCAAACACACAAACACCAGATATCAACGGTTTGTACCTCGATAAAGTGCAGCTAGTGTGTTGTTTGTGTATATGGGTCAGTCAGTACACGGCTCAGTTTGACGTTTGCAGCAAGATCCTGATAATTTCGTGATATGGTTGTGACACGGGAACGATAACCCTAATCAGTGCTGTATTCGTTAACCCTATAGTTGGCATGCCAAACAACACTACCAATATTGTATTCCTGCAAGATTTACACCACAGCTGGATATGAAACAAGCTGGTCACTGGCCTGATGCTACAATGTCAAAGTGCCTATATGACCTATAACCCTTATCCCCAACCAAATCCTTGAAACCATGGTAAATGATATCTCTATTTACCCTTCAAGATGATGGCGTACCTCTATATACCTTTTAAACCTAGACTATAAATCTCCGAAAATCATCTCCTCCTCTTGTCACGGCCTCGAAGCAATATAACGCGTTAGAAACGCCGGAAACGCCAGAGACTCCCCCCACATTAGGAAGCCATATTCCAAAGCTGCAATCGAGGACATCGGGATCGACACCAGTGCTTCTGTGCTTTGACATTGGTTACAACTTGAATCCCTTGAGCCAGTACATGCGAGGGAATGGACATTAAGACAATATATGTCTATCTCCTGCAATCAAACTACAGCAGCATACCCAAGAAAAGAAAAGAAAAGAAGAAAGAGGGACAAGAGTCGCCAAACTCGCATGCTCCCAAGTGCTTGCATATACTAGACGAGACAGAACAGAAAAAGGGCTGTGCTCTCTGTTTAATCATGTCCCGGCAAGAATTCTGATCGTGCTGACGCAATTCTTAGTTTCCCATCTTTCCGTCACCCATAATAATGCTCGGGCTTGAACCCAGTTCAGTCCACGGCTTTGTATAGCTTTGTAGGTGGCCCCCCGCTGGTCAGAGCTTTTTTGTCTATCGGAAAGCTCAAACCCAAAATATGGCGACATCCTAGTCAAAGAATATCCCTTCATCCTCTTCCTTTCCCCCC
>MKGJ01000329.1:15245-26817 GCA_002018255.1 Bretziella fagacearum | reverse complement strand
CCCCCCCCAAAAAAAAAAGCCCTAGTTGGTGACCTATTATTGTACTTGCTTGCTCCTGTACTGGCTCATACCACACTACACTCACTGTCTTGTTCCTCCCAAACTCTACCAATCCTCCGTTACATGTAACCGCCCACCTGTAACTGACAGCCATCGTTACAATTCCTTTGTACGGCAGCCCAGCGTCAATGGGCGAAAAGGAGAAGAGTTACAGTGGGCGTGACACGACTGACAGTCAGGCCGCTACAACGGTGAGTCGACTTGACGGCAGAAACGGCACGAGGATATGGGGTTTCTCCTCGCAGAATCTGCAACCTCGCGGCTTACGCAAGGCATATTTTTTAGGGGACTTTTGATTGGTGGGAGTGGGTCTTCCTGGTGCCTCTCTGTATCTTCTGTATGTGGCCTGTACTCTCTCTCTCTGTCCTATAGTAGGTGGTAAGTAAAGTAACCATAAAAACTCTGTGATTTATTGGGGTCCGTTCCCAGTAAAGTGCTCGCCTCAGTCGAGTTCCTTTGGCCTACTGGAGGTGTTTCAACCAAGGGAACGACACGGGGGGTGATGGAGGCAGGATAAGTTACTGACTGATGGGATGGTATGTATGAGGAAGTATTGGGAGTCATTGTGCTAACAAACAGCAAAAGGCTATAGGCTGTGAATGACAAACTACATCAATTCATCCTATTGACATGATAAATGGACAATATCCCACCACGTTCAAAGACACCTCAGAGACTCATCGATCTTGGCAAGTGATTGTCCCCGGGCAGCCTGACCGCCTTTAGCAGGGCTTTTGATACGAGAAATATTTCAATCATCTACCCATGAGTATGTCCCTCTACAGCCTGTAAAGCCCCCCCCAATCTCAGCTATGATCTCCCACTGCAAGATATGCAGGTTCCATGCATCCGCGGCTCTCCTCTAGAGACTTGCAAATGTAACTGTACCTATTGAAGTATACTGTGTGTGTGTTTACGCATGCAGAGTGAGCATCACCAGTCGGCGTCGGGCGTTGTTAGATGTGGGGTTTCTCAGTTTTCTCATCAACAGGGCATAAAGTATTTGGGCACTTGAAAAAAAAAAGACACCCCAAAAAAAAAAAAAAGATTGAAAAACAAGTTCGTGATGGATAAAAGGATGGAGATATACAGGGGCAGGGTTGACACGGAATTGGTTAGCCACGAGGAGACAGACGGAGCTTACAAAGAGAAGCATCAACTTGACTGATGCTTGTCATGAGATCTAAAATGGATCATTTGAAACAAAAAGATCAAAAGAAAGAAAAAAAGAAAAAAGAAAAAAAAAAAAAGAAAAAAAAAAAAAAAAAGAGGTAGGGTTACAAGGTAATTTCATCAATAAGGGTTTTTTTTTTTTTTCTTTTTTTCTTTTCTTGAAATCACTCCTTGCGCCAATTTTCCTTCTCCTCTCCTTTTTTAACCTCTATATTCGTCAGCAGTCAATGGAAAAACCCAGTGATGGTTCTCTCTCTTTCTCAAGAATCGAGTGATGATATTGGTAAAATCGTCCAAGCTTGAAACTCTGAAACCAAGTATCCTCAGGGGGAAAAAGGGATAATAATTGAATCATTGTTATTGTCCGATACAAATCGGCTTTTTTTTTTTTCATGATAATATTGTCAAGTTCATAGTTCGTCATTTCTGTCCATCATTATGCATTCTATTCCAGTCCTTGGTCCAAGCACAGAGCACCGCCAACTACCAAACAATACAAAGGTCTTTCTCCCCCTCCCCCCCCTGCTGAGGGAGGGGGGCTAAAAGCTGATGCCACTAGGTAGCCAGAGAGATGAATATGGGTCCAAGGCCAGGGTTCAATAAAGTCAGGTCTAAGAATGGAAAGAGGCAGCCGAGGAGAGGAGAGAGGAGGCTGAGAGATGGCTGACCTTTGATGGATAAGAGACATGGCTACCGGGAGAACCTCGAGACAACAAAGAGACCCTAAGAACGAGACCAAATAACGAGAACCAAGGAAAGAACAAAACCGGATCACGATGTTTGGTTGATCTGAGCTTCGCGCCATGTTGCCGCCATGTATAATCTGCAAGGGCAGCTGTAGTCTAGAGCTCAGGTTACCTACTACCTTGTTGTGTTCTAGGCCTTGTACTACGGCTGCTAAACCACAACCTTTATAGCGCTAGAAATCCCTTTAGCACCCTTCTGAAATGTTAAGAGTACACGCTACAACCTCCAGCTTAGCAAGGCCAACCTAGCGTCTATTAGTATACCCATGGAACAGCCGTAGGTACAGTTCAAGTTTTGATTGGTTGATTTATGGCTCTCCACTTAAATTATCCACATTCATCCTAAAGGAAGAAAGCGGCCCCTGCCTGGCATTCAACCCCTGTCACGCACACTTTTTAAATCTTTTTTTTTTTTTTCCTTGGCGTTATTTTGTCTTCTTCGGTTATGGTTAATGGTGTCTCGAGTTGATTGAAAATGGTCACCTTTGAGCCCAAGTCCGCCTTCGGATGGACGGGTCAAGAGTACTACCTCTCCAACTCAGATTTGTGCTGATTCGCTCTCTTGCGCCTTTCAGTTTATTACTTGTACCTGACATACAACTATCTCGGAATGTAGGTACACCCACCCCGGTGTCCCCGTACATTGGTCACAAAAAAGACAGACGACGCGTGGTGTTAGACTAAACCAAAAACAAAAACAACTACTTCTTCAAGTCGATCAATAGAATCGTTTAGTCGTCGGCCAAACTCCAAAGGATAAAGAAATCTCACCCGTGGGGAAAAAAGGTCTCTTTCTCTATCCTTCCAGACACCCCCCCTCCAACACCTCCCTGTGAGTTTTCCCAGCCAGCACTTACACTGGCATCGCCCTCGTTCGGTCCTCTGCAGGTTCGTTTCCGCACGCCCCTCTCTAGTTAACCTAACCTTGTGCCCTTTCTCTTCAAAGAAGCCATCAAAGGGCAAAAGTGCTTCAAATAACAAACCAAAGCTCATCTGTGGATAAAAGTCCCCGGCTGTCCGCTCTCCGAAATGCCATCTTCAGTTCGCTCTCTCACTCACTCACTCTCTCTCTCTCTCTCACTCTCTTCTCTCTCTCCTTCTTTAAGCTCGTGCTAAATACTCAATTCTTCACTTTCCATTCCTCGTTTGCTTTGCTTGCAATTTTTGTTACTTTGTTGTCAAAGGCCAGCCTTTTCAACCCATTACTTTCCTTCATATCTATCGTGTTTTGAGACTGGATCTCTCACTTTCATTATCTGATTCCGTCCACTGTTGAAATCAACTATCAACCAACATTTTTTGATATATTATATCTGTTTATAAAACCAATCCCTCTTGTGCAGAAAACACTACCACTCAGTATCATACACATACACACACTTCAAAAAAAAAAAAAAAAAAAACACCCAACCGCCAAAATGCAGTACTCAATCCTCGCCTCCTCCCTCATCGCCGCCGCCACCGTGCTCGCGCAACCCACCCACCGCCACGCCCACAACAACCTCCACAAGCGCTACGCCCAGGAAGTTGCCCCCCGTGAACTCAAAATCGAGTATGAAACCGAATGGGTCACCCAGACCGTCTGGGCCGACGACAACGGCGTCTATTCTACCGAGGCCCCCACTGCCGTTGCTTCCACCACCAACGGCCAGTTCTACGAGCAGGCCTCTACCACCCTGGCGACTGTCGCCTCGTCGACTTCCCCGGTGGCTGCCGTTTCCGTCCCGACTACTAGCTCGTCGGTGTACATTGCTCCTACTTTGTCAAGCTCCAACAGTGTCTACGTTGCCCCGACTACCTCGTCATCCTCGGTGTACGTCGCCCCCACTACTAGCTCCGTCTATGTTGCGCCGACTACTTCGTCGACTTCTGTCTACGTCGCCCCCACCTCTTCCGAGGTCGCCTACGTCGCTCCCTCATCCACCGCTGCCGAGGTCGCCTATGTCGCTCCCTCATCCACTGCTGCCGCTGCCAGCCCGTCTTCGTCTTCTTCGTCGTCTTCGTCTTCCTTTGGTGAGACCTACGCCGACTCCAAGCTGACCTATTACGAGCTCGGCCTGGGTGCTTGCGGTTTCGACGACAAGGGCAAGGATACCACCGATTACATTGTCGCCTTGTCTCACAACATCATGGGTACCGTCTCCAACGGTAACAGCTACTGCGGCAAGTCCGTTTCCATCACTGCTAACGGAAAGACCATCACTGCCACTATCCGTGATAAGTGCATGGGCTGCGAAGCTAACCACCTGGATGGTTCCGAGAAGGTCTTTATGGATCTCTTCGGTTCGCTGGATGCTGGCACTGGTGTCATCACCTACGCCATCGAGGCTTAAATGGGACATGAGCTCATGACCAAGACCATCTTCCATGATATTTCACGACCTTTTTTTCTTTTCTTTTTCTCTTCGTCGCAAGCCGGTTGGCAAACAGCGGGAATACCTTGAACCCATCCAGGGAAAGCTTCTTAGCTTGGCTCCTTTGAGACGCTTCCCGCTGTGACACCTCGTCCACCGGTGATGCTCCCTGTTTTTTCATGCCTTCTTTTTCATCACTTCAGGATACCACTCTCGGGAAACAAACGGGATTTCTTTTTATATATATCTTATGTTCAGGGCAGACTGCAAACAAGCTGGTGATGGGGCCTTGGGAACATTTCATTCCCCCGGTTGGCATCTCTGGACTTTTTTTATTATTATTATTTTTTGTCAGCTTGTATAGAGAAGAAGGTCAACACACTTACCGCATTGTTCATCTAGGACCACTAGATGGCATGGCGCCGTGGCTGACCTTCAGGACACACAGATCACAATCATGTTATTTCGTAGCTTTTTTGCTTCTTTGTATATAAGTTTATCATTGACCGTGTAAGGATATATAGTCTCTTCATTCGCTAGAGATATATCTAGGTCTTTTCTTCAATACAGAACCCACCCAAAAAGGGTTTGCCTTCAATTTTATGTATATATTTCTTGTGATTTATTGAGTTGAAATGCCGTCAATGGACGTTGTTCATCTGCTTTGTGAATTCATCTATGCACCGTTTTTTTTTTAATAAATTACTAGAATGTAGTGGGTGAGTGGTACAAGTAGTACACAAACCATAAAAAAATAGCCCCCCACAAATTAAGCTCAGAACCGGAGTCGAACCGATGACTTTAAGAACTGCAGTCTCACACGCTACCACTGCGTCATCTGAGCTTGTTGTTGTTGTTCTGAGCTTGTTTCGCAGATGACATATCCAAGACTATAAAGGGATCCCATTACGCCACTGCATAGACCACCACTGTTCATTGACATTAGAAAACATTTATAACTACATCTACCAACTATCTACCCTCTCACTACTCCCCTCACTCCCCCCAACCAATACCTTCCCCTCATGCCCCTTCCTCTTCATCGGCGCAAACCAAGCATCACCACTCTAAAGCACACTTAGAAGCCCCTCAACATACTTCCTCGTATCCATCCCAATCCCCCCCGCCAACCTCGTCCCATCATCCATCAACCCCGCTCCAAAACTCCTCCACGCCACATGATCACTCGCCCGCCTAACCAAAAAAATCTCCTTCGCCACCGCCCGAGCCTTCTTCTTCTGCACAACCACCTGCTCACTAGCCCCACTATCCCTCCGTCCCCTCTCCTCGTATCCAAAAGACCCCACCGGAGACTCTATGATAGTCTCGAGACCTCCAGACCCCGTCATACTGCTCGATTCTTCGGGGAGTTCCTTGAATACGCGCGTCCAGACGATCCACCAGCCGCGGTTTGTCTTGCATGATCTTTCGAATTCACCGGGACGTTTCTCCACGGCGGCTCGGACGTTGAGTAGCTGGGCATGTATAGACGTTGCCTCTTGTCGTGACCACAGTTCCTTCCGCCCTTCGACATTCCCAAAGGCGTTGGCGGCGGCTGGGACACCGGAAGCGGGGACAGGAATGTTTGGGACCGAGCAGAGGATGGTGAGGGAGATAGGGTCGTAGGTTATGTCAAAGATACCCGGAGATGGCCGCGGGACCCGTCTGGAAGTAGATAAAACTAGTGAATCCCGAAGCGGGGCTAGTTGTTCGTGGAGAGTCCGGTAGACGGCCTCGGTAGCCAATGAGCGGCTAGCCTTGGCTGGATCAAAAAGTAGGACAAATATAAACGGCCGGTTCACGTAGACCACAACTCTAAGTTTAGTTGGTAGTGGAACTGCCTCCTCACCCTCTGCGGGGGCTGTGGAAAGTGCGCTCGGCGCTAAATTGACCCTAACTGTACGTCTCTGGATCTTTTTACTTCTCATCACCGGTGGATCTCCCGTATCAGACAAGTCACTTTCGTCCTCCTCCGTTAACGGGCCATCCTGTTCTTTTCTCAGCCCAATCATGAAATAATTTGCCGTATCTTCCGATTTCCGCGGGTCTGGAAGTGCAATATCTGCAACAGGATCCATGAGTTTGGACTTGTCATCCTTTGATGCGTCCGTCCCACCAAGCGACCAGTAGGTTCCATAGCCAAGCTTGAGGTAACTCTTGAACTTGTCCATGGCGTTATCGCTGGGGCTGGTACTGATGGGAATGTCAAGGCTCCCGGGCAGACTAGGAAAAGGTTCAGGGGCCGAGTCTGTCGCTTCTACTGCTTTGGAGGCTGTTTCAGAGTGCATTGGTGGTTGAATATCCGTAGTCGTAGTAGTGGCTTTGGCGGCAGCTGCGGCCTTTGCTGCAACTGACCCCTCTTGCGGTGGAATGATTGCCTCCGCCTCTTCCTCTGCTAACGTTTCCGGGATTCCACTTCCTTGTTGTTGTTGTTGTTGTTGCTGGTCTGTCAAGGTATATCCTTCGGGATGACCAGGTGTTTGCGGTGACACTGGCACCGAATCCACCATAGGGATTGGCAGGACAGCCCGTAGCCTCCTTCGAGGAGATGTCCCAAGATTGTCTTCTGCAATTGAGTTTCTTCGGCGGAGGGATACGCTCTTCCGGATAGTCTTGTTATCGACGCCACCACCGCTAATGGTTCCCCGACGGGACTTTCGGGTAGATTTCGCAGAAGAGGGGTTGACGACAGCGTAGGTATTCTCACCCCATGAGTATAGATCTTCAGTCCACTGAACGATATCGCGAAGGGATTCGCGGGACAGGGCACCGACACCAAGAAAGATTGCACCATCATCAGCAGCAGGTTCTCTGCCGGAGCCGATCCACTGGGGCTTTGGCGGCGGAGATCCGTCAGGCCTTGGTAGAGCATCATTGTCTTCGGGCTCGGGAGTGCTAAACTTTGACACAACAATGTCCACCAATCCTGCCATTCGCCAGGGTAACCCTTCTAGCACTTCTCTTTCGCCGCTTCCAAGTTCTTCCTCTCCAACTCCAACACCAAGTTCTCCTGAAGCTGCAAGGTTGATTCCGCTGAGAAGATTCCGGATGGGATTTCCGTGAAGGACAACATCCCATGTTGACAAAAACAAATCCCAGTATCGTCCAAGAACAGCCAGGAAGCGAGATCTCTTATGATGCTCCAGGAATGATGACAATGACGGGGTGTGGTGAAGAAGGAATATCGAATGGGCTCGGATGAGATCTCGCAAAAGCAAGCTAGCGGGTTTGACGTCACGCATAGAGTACTCAAACTTGTCCTCGACTGGTGTCGTGTGCTTGCCCGTAGCCAACTTTGGGGGCAACGGTAACCTCGTCAGATCAATCGACTATGATTTTATGTCAGCTAAAGGCATCTCTTGTATCGTTCCATCTCCTATCACTTACCGCCAAGATCCACCATCCTTTTTCCAACTCGTGAACGATAACCCTCGACTTCCCCGTCTCAACAAAATCGACAGCCTGGCCGCCAGCAAAACTTTTACCAAATTCCACCATCCCCTGTGCCAGTCCAATTTGCCTCAATCTTTCATTGCGTTCTTCTGGCGAAGCTGCATCTGCGAGTCCACCACGGCGTCGATATCGGCGTTTCTTGGAGAGGGAGGACTGAGAAGCATAGTAGACGATTTGTTCGTCAATGGTGTCGTCGGTGGTACCAAGGGAGGGATTATAGATGGCGAGATATCCCAGTTGGGCGGGTTGGGCGGACATCGTGATGGGATAGCCGATGAGGAATTAGGGTCTGGTTGGCATGGGCGTGGTGGTGGTTTGTGATGAGGTAATCTGGTAAATGGATGTGCGGGTAATTGTGCCAAGTAGGAAGGCGGTGAAAGGGATGAATCAAATCAACATAGGGCATGAGAGTCAAAAGATTGTCTACAAATATATAGAGATACAAAATGCCGGAGATTATAGCGAGAGCGCCAAACCCTGGGAAATCACAAAGTTAAGTTGAATGAAGACAAGGCTGCGGGTGTGAGTGGGGGGGTTTTGATCAAGGTCTATGGTGTTGATTGATGGAAGCTGAGCTGCGGACGTGCGGCAGGTGACATGATTTCTAATGATAGGCTGTTACAGTGGGAGTATTGGATTTTACAGGGGGGTCGGGGGGCTATAAGGCACTGGGAAATTCAGCAGATGGATTTTATTTCCAAGATAACCCTAAGTCATGACAAAAACATAAATTTACTGAACCCTTTCAATGGAACTGATCCTCAGTCACACCATGTCCCATTGCCGACGTGCTCGAAATTCCGCCCATAACCATCTTCTGTAACTCATCGACATATGTCGCGCCACTCCACTTTTGGTGTTTAACCACATCAACACCACCGTCCATCTCTGGCTCCTGCACCAGCTCGCCATAAGCTCTCATACCAATCCGGCTGTACGCCTCGGCAAACTGGTGGCTGATGAGGGCGGTCGTGTGGAGACCTGCCAGAGTGATGAACTGCCAGCAGTAGCCGAGCTTGGCCAGCCGGCGGATATAAGTTTCTTGTTCGGCGTGGGGCATCGCAGTCTTCCAGTTGAAAGAGGGCGACAGGTTGTAGACGAGTCTATGGCTAGTTAGTAATTGGGAAACGTAGGAGAGATCATGAGGGTGGGGGTACTCACTTTTGCTCCGGCCAGACAGCATGCACACCAGCCGCAAACTCCTCCGCCTGCTTGAAATCCGGCAGCTTACTCTCCATCCAGATCGCATCCGCATGCGGCGCATAAGCCACCGCCCGGTTAATTGAGCAGTCACACCCTCCCTTTAGCCGATAGTATCCCTCTCTAGTCCGCGGCGAATCCCAATCAAAGAAAACTTCCACGCCTGCCTTGTTCGCCAGTTGTCTCGCCTCCGTATTGCTCTTCCCCTTTGCTGCCGCCCGATACCCCTCAATCTCCGCACTCTTACCAGCCGCCGTCAATGCCTCCGCCACCGCATCGTCAAACCGCTGCAGCTTTGCCTGGGCCAGCCAATCATCCTCAATCGTCTGCAGTTGAGCCCCCGACTTACCCGCTGCTTCCGCCCTTGACAGCAGCTCCACCAGCGGCGCCAACCCCGGCGCCGTAGCACCCAGGATGAACGAGTGATCTCTCGGATCAATCGTCGAAGTAATCAACGTCGCAGCCTCGGCATCCGTACGCGCGACACACAGCAGGTCAACGCCCATAATGTCCGCCTGCGCACGGATGGCCACCAGCCGGTTGATGTGCTCTGAAATAGGCACAAGGACTTTACCGGCCATGTGACCGCACTTCTTGGTGCCTGGGGCTTGGTCTTCAATGTGAATTCCGGCAGCACCCTTCTCGACGAAGAGTTTGGTGAGCTTCATGACGGCGGTGAGACCACCGTGGCCGGTGTCGGCGTCGGCGACAATGGGACGGAGATAGTCGATGTTGGCGAGGGAGACGCGGGCGGAGGGAGGCGCGCTGAGGCGTTCTTGGCGTTGTTTGCGGTCATGGAAGAGTTGGGCCATGAAGAGGTGGCCGACCTTGTTGGGGACGGTAGTCTATAGGATGAGTTAGTTTGTTAAGGGTGGAACTGGCGCGCGTACACTACAAGATGAGAATGAACGTACGTAGGGGTAATCAGCCAGATCGGGCCCGGGCTCATCAGTGCTCGACGCTGTCGAACTCGACTGCCACCCGGAGACATAGATAGTATCCAGGAACTTGGCCATCTGCGTCAGCATTGTCGGCTCCAAGCACCCATAGGTATACGAGGCATCCTTGTCCGCAAAGCGCTTCTCAAGAATTCCCCAGAGCTTCTTCGCCTGGGTGTTGCTCGGGTATTCGATCTTGAGGTTTCCGCGCTTTTGGACAATGCTCTCGGCAGAGTAGGGACGCTTGGTGTGGCGCCAGCGGGGGCTTGACCACCATGCTTGGACGGCGGCAACTTCGGCGGCGTAGAGGGCGTCTTCTTGGGTCGGGTCGACGGATTGGCTTAACATGTTGTTGGCGGCCATGGTTGCGGTTGGATTGCGAGACTAAGAGACGAGTTGTTAGAGGAGCCTGGATATTCAAGGTGGGAAACCGATGGTGGGGGCGGAGTGGGACCGGCTTACAACTATACGAGATAATGAATAGAGAATAATGTTGATATAAACAATAAAATAACCCTAATAAGAGATGACGAGATGAAGCCGTTGATGGTAGACAATAGCAATGGCGAACGTATAAAATAATCCACATACTCAACAGCGCGCCATCCCTCTCTTATATCTTAATCCTTACCACACTCTCTCCCCTCGGCAACAACATCGGCCCAGCTTCCAGCATTTGCCACCGCCAATAATCATCTCTCTGTTCAAACCAGACCAAGCCTAGTTTCAACTCCCCGAACTAGAAGAACAGTCATGTGTCTTGATCCCCCGGACCAGTGGCCGCGCCCGTCACAACCGGTGGGGTGGTATTGTCTATACAACCCCACCATCAGTTAGTTTTCCCTACTATGGAACGACCAACAACCGACGTTGTGGAATCCCACATGTGCCTATTGATCCACAATCTCACTCACTCTCTCTATATCCGTCCCCGCGACTCGGCTAGACGGGACTTTTATCCCCCCCCCCCTAAGACAAACATGCCAGGTGACTTCATCACTTCCCAAAGCAGCTAAATCACAGCACATCCTATTATTACTTTTTTTTTTTTTTTCTTTTTCTGTCAAAGCAATTAGAACCGGGAAATCCTTAGCCTATCGCTGCAAGGAGGCAATGAAGGAAGGGGAGGGAGGAGGGAGAGAAAAGTCCGGGGACGGCCAATGGCAGGCCGAGGTTAGAAAGCAAGCCGAGAGAGAGAGGTGGTGTGGGACATGGGTTATGTGTGGGTGTCCGGTGGGATGGAACAGTGCCTAATATCGTGAAGAATTGAGTTTGCGTGTTTTTGATTGGGAAGTTTTTTTTTTATTTTTTAGGTACGAAGTGTTCTTTGAAAAGGAAATGAAACTCTTCCCTCTGTCCGTGAGTAACCGTCATCAAAAGAGTCAGTCTTGAACCTTTGCAGCTGTAGCTACAAGATGATCACATGATACATTCAGTCTGATAACACTCCGACTACCGCCCCATAACCGGTACCTTTTCATCTACATACATACACCGGAGTCTATCCCACTCTCTGCTCCCCAGATTTACCCGCGTTACCGAATCCCGAACCACCCCTCCTCCTTTACTAAAGCAACCTCCCCCAGACTTTTCCCATTACCTGTCTTCATTTTTGGAGTTTCAATAAATTTTTTTTTTTTTTTTTTTT
>MKGJ01000329.1:0-15188 GCA_002018255.1 Bretziella fagacearum | reverse complement strand
AAATTTTTTTTTTTTTTTTTTTTGAAACAATCCACTTGTTTTGCCTTGTCAAATGCGGAAAGAATAAATAAAAAATAAAATAAAAAAACCTGAAGAAATGGAGCCATATAACCCTAATGATCCACTTTTATTAACAACCCACCAACCCGCCAAGCCAGTTGGCCTTAAAAGGTGACACTAAAAAAGAAAACGCACATGTCAAATATACAACACCAAATACCCTCACTTTGTCCCGGTCCAATGGACCCGTCGTATGTCCGAAAATACCTCGGCCGATGCATAACATCTATAAAAGAAAAAGAATAAAAACTGGAAAAAAAAAAACCAAAAAAACAAAAAAAAAAAACAAAAATCATGATATCTCAGTAATGTAAAATCCCAAATTTTCAAAACATGTCAAATATCCGCCAACGCCAACTCATCAGCCTTTTCCATCGCCGCCTGGAACGCCTCATATGTCGTCAACGTCCCCAACGCTCTCCGCATGTGCACGTTGACAATGTTGAGACCCAAGATATAACTAGCGTTAACCCATCCGAAACTACAGTAGAACCAACATCGTTAGTACATCCATCATTCAATTAACAGAATATTGTCCCTGGTTTCCAAGTGCCAACTCAACTAACTCCCCGCAAAAAAGGATCCAACATTGCACGTGCGAGACCTGCTGTTCACTTACCCTTCCTTGGCAACACCCTTAAAGTCAAGACCCTGGTTGCCATACTCAGCGTCCACACGATGGGGGTCGATCGGTCTAGTGACATCGTACTTCTCGACCACGACACCGTTAAAGTCGACAAACGCCTTGGTCATCATGAAGAGCCACTGTGGAACACGTTAGCACCATATCCAATTTTCCCATGAATTGGGAGTATTTATTTTTTCCCCCATCATCACATCACTCACTCACCTTGTATGCTAGGCGCTCTGCCTCTTCTTTGAATCCATAGCGCACTAACCCAGTCCACGCCAACATTTGCTGCGGAGCCCAACCATACGGGAAATCCCACTGTCTGTTGGGGCGATCCAACCCTATAGCACCTCTAGACTTTTCTGTTCCAGAGAGTAATCCACCGACGGCCTCAAACCGCGGCAGACCCTTTGCCACCATCTCAGCCGCCTGCTTCGGCGTCGCAACACCAGCCCACAACGCCCATAGAGTCGTGCAACTCTCGTACGTGCACTGCTCCTGCTTTACCGTGTCATAATCAAAGTACATACCCTCCTTGGCATTCCATAGGTACTTGTCCATAGCCATCTTTCTCCGCTTAGAACGGCGATCCCAGATGGCAGAGGTCTGAATCTCCCCCGGGACCATGTCGCCAACGCAAAACTCGCCGGGCATCTCAAGCTTGTCACCAAAGTATTCACGAATAGCACGGCCAATATCAATCTCATACTTGTAGAGTAGCGAGTTGAGATCAATGGTTGCCAGGTTGGCGCACACCTTTTCCAGACGGTACGAGGTATCATGACCCGACTCACGGACGGCACGGTCATGGAGGAAATACTCATCCAGTTCTGGCTCCACCACGCGGCCAAAGTTGTAAGCGTCAACAAACCCCTCAAAGGTCATGCCATGTTTCTTAGCATACGGCTCCAGGATGTGGTGGAAGTGGTTAGCCTCAGTCTCAGGAGGTACCCCCAAACCCTCGGGACGGTACCGAGACAAACCAGTGACCTTGTCGTAACGTGGTTCCGCCATCCAGACACTGTGGTACTCTTTGATAGCAGCACGGATAGCCGTGCGCAGGAAGTCCTTGGCACCAGGTTCGTGCTTAATTCTATCGTAGACACGCAGAGCCATATCCGTCAGAAACGGAGGCTGCGATCTACAAAGGTAGTACGACCGAGTGGCATTCAAAATCTTGCCGTAGTGCTGAATGCAAAAGCAGAAATTGACAACCATACCCTTAGCCAAGTCTACGTGGTCGTTGAGCAGCAGGCCCAGACTCTCCATATACGAGTCCCAACCGTACAACTCGTTGAACCGACCACCCGGAACAACAAAAGGTACACCCCGAAGCTCGGTTACACCCGTCACAGGGTCTGTGTGTTCATCCATGGCCAGCGCTAGCAAACCGGGCTTATCGTTCATGTCACGCATGACCTTGGGAGTGACCTTTTCGGGCAACATCTGAACATCGAGCCGCATTTCGGGCCGGTCTTGCGCAACTTTGGTGTAGTAGGCAAATTGTCTCTCTTCACCGACGGGGATGTAGATACGGGGTCTAGGGTCTGATGTCCAGTCCTTGGGGTCTTTGGCAGCAATCTCGATAGATGAGGCATCGATGCGGCGGGTTAGACTGCGCCAAAACTCGGTCGCAATACGACGAGAAAGACGTTTGACGGGATTTTCAATCAGACGAGCATAGTCAAGTACAATCTGCGAGCGGCCATACTCCTTGGCCAATGACAACTCTTGAAGAAGGTTAGAAAGGGCGTAGGTACCACGGACTTCATAACGATTGTGCCCAGCAGAGCCCGCAGTCCGAAGGCTAATAACCTATAAGTCAGAAAAAGACAAGCGGTTCGGTTAGTATATCCAAAGTTCCAACCAGATATAGGCGCCACGGGTTTCCGTAGAAACCAAAAGGGAAAAACTATAAGTAGCCACTCACCTTTGGTCCATTGTCCTCAATGGTAATCTGCATGTTACCGTCCGTATCTTCTTGATCTCTCAAATTTTGAAGAGTCGATTCGACATCGATGGCGAACTTTTGCGTAGAAAGGGTTGAAGACTCGTCTGTCGAGTTGGCAAAATGTTAGTTTGTATTGTTCGCAGGGGGGGGAATCGAGCTTTGTCATCAACGGTGACGTACCGTGACTACCTCTCCGGTAGGGTTCAACGTGAGCAAGGCGCCCCGGGAGCGAAGTTCCATTCTGTGCGTACAAGATAAATGGAGGTTAGAAATTCAAGAGTCTAGATCTTAGTATATGGAGCTTGGTGTGCCATATTGGATTCTCTTTGGAGACTCACCTGGGAAAAGGTGCGCTTGTGAGGTCCATGGCGGGCTTCCGATGTGTAGTATTCCTCAGCAGTGGCTAGGACGCCAGCATCCTCGATGCTTCCACGACGCTGAGAGGGATCCATTGGGTTTTGTATGTGTGATATCTCGAATAGTGTTCGGTATTGTAGTGACTTGCGCCTGGGTTGTAATTGCGATAGTGTCGACAATGATGTTGGAGAAAGAGAAAGTGGCGGTCACACGCTAAATCTGCAATGTCTAATTTCAAGGCTGTCCCGTCCGGCCACCGATAAATACAGATGCCAGGTTTGAGAGAAAAAGTGACTTGTCCAGGGGGTGGGAGAGCAGCCACTCAATGACGTGCAGCGAACGAGCGAGCGAGAGGAGTAAAACGGGGGAGGCGTATTATTGTGCGTCGTGAGAAATAGTCGGCCTCGTTAAAGACTGGGCTTGGCTGGGTTGAAGTGGGCTGGACTGGTCTAACTGGGAATCTCGGATTGTCTTGGGGAGACTGTGTTATCGAGACCAGATTATGAGTGAAGTCTAAAAAGGGGAAAATAGCAAGAATGATGGGACACGCCGTCCGATTAAAGAAAAGATGACGAGAGAAGAGGAAAGAGAAGTATTGTGGTTTCTGACAGTGAGTGGGATGGCATTTTATTTAAATAAAAGGAAAAATAAATTGTTGTGGTAGATTTCAATGACGAAAAAAAGTAGAATATAAAAGTAGAAAAAAAAAAGTAGAAAAAAAAGTAAGGCTAAAAAGACTAGCTGCCTTCACGGACAGAGCTGTTGACCCCTCTGGGAAGCTACATCATCACATGGAAAGTGGGGGGGGAGGTACTTGACTAAGAAAGTAATTACTTGCCGTTTTTTCTAAATTGGGTTCAATTGTTTCTATATTGCAACTGCTACATCATTATCGCCGAGAAGGTTAAACTTGCTTGCATTCCTCGCTTCTATTCACCAAGCTTGTGATTGATTTTCATAATCCATTATATCTCACGAGTCAAGTGTGTGTGATATGCAGCACCAAAAAAAAAAAAAGAAGGAAAATCAGTGGGCTGGTTATGCTAAATGGTAGAAGGCTGGCTGTATTGACAAATTATTAGGCCGTGATGGCAGCTTTCCTAGGCTGTCCATCATGTCCTATTCCTTTCGACCTGTTTCTGTTCATATGCCTCCTTGTATCAGGGATGACGTCGAGCAATGGTCAATAAAGGGGGGACACTCCCCATAGAATTCCGACTAGGACCCAGCGTCGAGTCCACACATACCTAGACTCACTCACCTATTCGGCCCTGTGTACGTACACTGTAGCCATACGACAAATTACTGTCCGAGGACGACCACAACATCATGGTCATCATCAAGTCTGGTTGTCGGTTTATACCTTTTGTGTGCTGCTAGTAAACAAAGCCAATCTCTAGTGGATATAAGCTGTAGGAGGGAAAGGCCCACGGGTAATTGATGTGATATCAAACTCATAGTTTGATGTTGCTAATTCTCTCAAGTATTGACTCCATTGGTAATGCGTGTACTGACTTTATGTGTACACCATTATCACGCCAAGCCTTATCTTCGTCTCTCATCATCACATTCACTGGAACCCGTATCATCACAAGAGCAACTTCAAGCCTCATGTTTACCTAGAATTGCCTATTTTCCTAATAGGTTGTCCCGAATGCATTGCTTGGCAGTCCCTACTTTGGAGGCTCAGCTCACACTTACCAAATATCAACGTCTGGAATTCCCGGAGCTACGTTTTCCTGGGGGGGGGGGTCTTGTTGAGGCTAGTTAAATGGGTAGAGCCAGGGTCTTACTCCTGTTTCCAAGTGCCGAAAGCATCAGGAGACTTTAAACAGGAGAGTTCCTGAGCTGTGTAATTGTATTGGTCCAAAGTGCAAACCTAGAACAACGGTAGGCTTTATATCAATCATGTCAATTACTAGCTTGAAGGTTGTGTAAACCAACCACTTTTTGTATCCCTGAAAATCTGTACATCTTACCACTAAACTACTAGGGTTGATTATTAACCCTGAGGAAAGTCCACAAAAGTGATTATCAGCTGTTGACAGCTGTCGGCCACCTATCAAGAGCTAGCTTCCTCCCCGACAAAGCAGAGCCGAGCTTCCTCAATATTGTTTGCGAAAAAAAGTGTCGTTCGTCATGGTCCTGAGGTTGGTTGAACCATGATTAATTCTCGTTTCGCTTCGTGGACTTGAACAAGAATCCGACACCCCGGCCAACCCCATCAATTCTATCCCGACCGTAGTAGAGAGGGGGGCCTGCGCTCAGCCCATACCCAGCAACCTACCAACTTGCTTGCGATTTATATGAAAAGTCTAGTACCACGAGAGCTTTGCGATCTCGACAGATGAGCTCTTGTCGCACTTTTGGCCCTGCCATTTTTGACTTGTTCGACACCAAGAAGAGAACTCAATACTTTTGAATAACCCGAAATCATGTCTCGCGTCTTCACCAAGCTTCCGCTGTCCCCCGCCAGTCGCTGGAGCGCCCTCCACTTCTTTGCTCGCATCCAGCAATCTGCGACCCCCACGACCTCGGCCCGCCGCCTTCTCTCCTCTGCGCCCCTCTGGAGACCGCTCGCCGCTACCAAGACCCCCGTCAACATACCCCGACCCCAGGCCCGCTACAACTCTACCCACCAAAGGGTTCGGGAAGCCGCGGAAAAGGTTAAGGAGAAGGCTACCGAGGGTAAAGTGAAGGCACAAGAAAAGGCACAGTCGTTGGGCGCACGGTTGAAGACGTTGTCCAAAGAATACGGATGGGTGGCATTGGGTGTGTATCTGGCACTGAGCGCGCTTGATTTTCCGTTTTGTTTCTTGTTGGTACGAGTAGTGGGGACGGAGCGGATAGGTACGTTGTTTGTGTGGCCACAGGGTAGAGAGATGAGACGAGTGGGGCGCACGTTGTGGAGGTTGTGGGGGGGGTGTACGGTGGGCGGAGGAGGCGCGTGGAGCAGAGATGAATGATTTGGGGAGGTCAACTGGGAAGCTTTTTTTTTTTGTGCTAACATATATCGGTCACAACAGGTCATCTGGAACATGTGGTCGTCTCAGCGGTGGCCAAGGCGATTCCGGATTCGATCAAGACTCGTTATAATGAGTACAAGGGGAAGAAACAAGAGAAGAAAGTCCTCGAAAACACCGAGAAGCAGACAGAGGAGGCGAAACAGTGCCAAGGAGCCAGTAAGTTTGCGTCTCTTCAAGTGTTATGTCACCATGTGCCCAGCAGGAAAAAACTCAACTTGCTTGGGTCGACAGTAAGGAACAAAAAGTTCCTTTCCATCGGATCGGTGTGGTGTAGTGTGTCGTTGTAGGATTTCGTATTTTGGTATGCTGACTTGTTGACCTCCTTAAACCTACAGGTCTTGGAACACAACTGGCATTGGCGTACGCCCTTCATAAGAGTCTGATCTTCATCCGTGTGCCGCTGACAGCGGCGTTGTTGCCCAAGGTTGTGCGTACTCTGCGTGGTTGGGGGTACAATGTTGGCAAGAAGCCTGGCGTCAACTAATCGGGTTGCCAATGTGGGATATCAGAGACATTGTCGGATGGTCCTCAAGGACTGAACATTTGACTCTGTAGGCTTTGGGGATTATGTCATGAACCACTGACTGGCCTGGTATGCTGGATGGGCTGCAGGGCAAGCAGATCCGAACACCATCCATCCCAATTCCATCACTGGCTAGCCAACAGCAGTGGTGCACCCCGATTCCTACAAGGTCTGACGCCGGCGGACGAAATGTCTGTGTAACTTTAGTTATTAGAATAAATCTACTCAACATGTACTTTATACGCAATATGCCGAACAGCTGTGATATCTATTACGGGGCAGGTGATGGTCGTATCTGTGGTGATCCGTGGATGGCAGTGTCGGCATGACAACAAACAATCTGCTGCCCCGTGCGCCGGCTAGAGGATGATCGAGGCTACTCATGACGGGCAGGTTGATAGTTGCGTAGTAGTAGAGTCTGAAAAGGGAGGGCGTTTCAGGGGGGGTGATGAGCGAAGAAATTGGGTTGTCTATGATAAGTTATTATTATAAAGTAGATAGATTTTCATATATATATGTTATTATACAGTTGTTATAGGCTTTGGAAATGGACACTGGCTGTTTATTCGGACATGGTAGTGCGAGGGATCTTTTGTGCATGGCAAAGACTCGGTCACGAAGTTGCAGTGACGATGGTTGCTTATCACCAAGAATATATCAAAGTGTGATTGGACCCTATAACTGGATGGAAATTAATTTTCCGGAATATAAAAAGGGGTGAACTTTTCCCTTTATAGTTTGATGTTGTTTCCAGATTTGTTATCTTATTTATAAGTTGTTTGTGGTTGATCAAGAGATACTCTATCGAGATACACAAAACATAATATATCTACTTGTTTTATCAATTGGTTTCCGCTTTTGGATTACTGAGCTGCTACGGTACTCTGAGCTTGAGCTTCGGAGCCTTACTGCACTTACACTGGAGAAGCTCAAAGTTGAGTAATCAAAATATTATACATTTGCTATATATATATATATAATAACCATAAAAGACACCCTCTGTTATGATCTCCTTCCATCTCCAGTGCCTCACCCTGGCCCTCTCCTTCTCATTGGTCCCTTCCACACACGCCATCGCCAATTCCATCCGTGATCGGATTCGCGAACCCGGTCTCGACTATGATGAGACACCTAATAGTAACGCCCTTAATGCCAAGGCGGACGCAACGACGTTACTTCAATGTTATGAAGTCACAACACCTGTACTCGGCCCATCCGGCCCCGTGTACTACCCGCTTGGCCCTGCGACACCTCCGGATGCGTCAACCTCGGGAGATGCGTGTGAGGTGGTTCTGATGCAGCATGATTTTGCCTATAGTTACAGCCAGCCATTCGTTGGTATGTTTGACTTGTGTGTAAAACTTGTTGGACTGGTTCTGTCACTAACTAATGATTCAGGAACTTACTCGCCGCCCTCGTGCGACTTTGACCATGTGATTCTTAACTTTACAGTGACATCTGCCGGTGTACAATTCGATCGTCTTGCTCTCATGTATCTCGGTGATATTGAAGTCTGGCGCACATCAACCGCCGAGCCCACCAGCAACGGCATCATCTGGACCTACTGGAAAGACCTTACCACTTTCCTATCTCTGTGGAAACAAGAACAAAAGATTATCTTCGACCTTGGGAACATTGTTGACGATACTTGGACTGGAATCTTCCACACAACCCTTACCGCCACCTTCTTCAAGGCCCCAGAGACGTCAACACCTTGTACTGCTACTCCCGCTGATCTGATTATCCCTGTCACAGCCGCTCAGTCCTCAGCCAATCAAACCAGTGCCTGGAACGTCCCAAACGACGTCGCTGCGGCCTCTGTGACGCTCCCCCGGAATATCCGGCGTGCTGTCTTTTCAGTCTCCGCCAACGGACAGTCTAATGAAGAGTTTTGGTGGTCAAACGTGCTACAGAGCGACGTTGACACATTTGCCGGGTCCGTTGGGTCTTTCCCAGGGTATAGTCCGTGGCGTGAGGTTCAGATACTTATCGATGGAAATCTTGCGGGTGTCGACTGGCCGTTCCCTGTTATCTTTACCGGCGGAGTGTCACCGACTTTCCATCGGCCTCTAGTGGGACTACAGGCCTTTGATCTCCTGGAGCAAGAGATTGATATTACTGCTTGGTTGCCATTGCTGTGTGACGGTAATGAACATACATTTGAGTTGAAGATCACTGGATTTGACGACTCTGTCAATGGTCAACCGAATTTGATCAGTCCAGTAGCTTCGTATTGGGTTTTGACGGGTAAAGTGTTTGTTTGGCTTGATGCCAATGGCGAGCAAACCACAGGAACCATCACTTTGGTCTCGGATAGTGGACCAGACATCTCTTATTCAAGTGACTACAGCACAAACACAACGTCCAACTTGAATCAAACTCTCGACTATATGGTTTACGTCCAACGCCAACTATCAATTCAGAGTACCATTAACACATCAGCTGGCGAGGAAAAGGTTAGCTGGGCTCAGTTTCTTTCCTACTCAAACATTGGAAATGTCACTGCTTATGGAAACGATCAGCTGAACAACATGTTGATTACTGGCCATGACTCGGTATCGAGACAACTCACCAGCGCCAACGGAACCTTTGCGGGAGGCAATCTGACAATGCCAGTGGAGACTACTATTGCCTATACCTATCCCTTGGAAGTCTTTCTTCACTATGTACCATCCGACGACGGTTCGTACACTATTGATTCCACCATGTACCAAGGATTTAACCGTGAAACAACCGGCTTTCCAGTATATTCGACAGGCATTGAAGCCTTTGCAACTTGTGGAGCTTATCTCGGCTCGGCTGCCAGATTATCAACCTATCGAAACGGAACTGCTTCTCTTTCGCGATCTTCAGCTGGCAAGGGAACCAGCGCAGGCGAGATGTTTCAAAATCTCGAGTTTGGTAGCGCAGCGATGAGTAGTGGGGCTTACCTAACGCTGTTTGAGCGCAACGTGACGGCGATTGATGACTCGACGGCCACGGATGACGTTAAGGTTTATGGACAGAGACGACGGCGAGTTTTGGTGGGAAGAGAAGACGTGTTTGTCGAGCAGAAGCCGATGATGTAAAGGCTGAATTTGGAGGGCAACTACGTATGGGTATCATGAGTGAAAATGAATGCATCATCATAAAAGAAAACATACTGTGAATTTGGACACAATTTGCCTTCATGAGACGGAATCTTTGGGTGGCGAGAGTAGCTGAAGGGAAGGAGACGACGTTTAGATGACGAAACCAGGGCGTGATAAAATCCTTATGAGGCCTTTTCCGCTTCCGGTGTGCCGACGAACATAAGTGGAAAGGTACAAGGAGACAAGAAAGACTAGATTTTGAATGAAAAGTATAGAAAAATATCTGCAGCTATTAAATGGTACGTCAATACTGAGAGACAACGGCCGTTATGACGTCGAGACTTCAACGTCGTCATTAAAAGTGGGTCACTCTTCAGTCAAAGCTCGGGTGGCGTCCAAAAGCAGGAATTTTGGAGCATCTTTGTATCTATTCATCTATCTATCTATACACAATCACACGCACCAAAAGAACCTTTTGTGCCGAAAATCAAAATCGCCGAGTCAACCGTTATTGGGATCTAGACCTTTTTAGAGCTGGATGATCTGTTCCCGCATCCGGAAGTTCATGATGCTGATCGGACGTGGTAGTGTCCTAGTGCCAATTATGCGTCTACAAATATGACCACTCATCTCTCTCCCCAGTGGCCCTCTGTGAATAGCCGGGATTTCTGTCTCTTGGTTCTAGTATTCACTATTGTCAATGTGACACTCACTAGGGCTCTTTCTACCAGTCCATCTTATTTACCACTCAACAATCATTTCATCCATCTGACATCACACATCAAGTCAAGATGGCTGTTAACACCGGGTTCATTGGACTCGGAGTCCGCGCTTGGCAGTTCCTCTGGACTCTGATCGCAACCGCCCTCATCGGCAACGTTATCGCCTCCAACAACGACGGCAAGATGGGCGCCGTCAACTTTGCCCTCTTCGCCCTCGTCCTCAGCTGGCTCTCCCTCATCTACGGCACCGTCGCCTCCTGGGTTCCCGCCATCAACATCCCCATCGTCCTCACCGTCCTCGAGAGTATCACCACCCTCGTTGTCGTCATCTCCGCCATCGTTCTCTCCGCCGCCATCCGCGTCGTCGACTGCCACCGCCTGGTGCCCGAGAAGCTGCCCAATCACTACGCTGCCTGGGGTTCCGGTAATGACGAGAAGCGCTGCAGAGAGATCCAGGCGTCCACCGTCTTCATGTGGTTCCTCTTCATGGGCTACGCCGCTACCCTGGCGTTCTCCTGCGTGGACTTTAAGCGCCGTGGTGCCATGGGCAGCGGCGGTGGTCCATCCATGACCCAGGTCCGTGCTTAAGCGCTTTCCGCGCTTGAACGGCATCTTTGATACCACAACTCTAGAAGGATGATCCATCAAGACCAGCTTGGGTCGGACTAGAACTAACTGGGCTTGAAGTTCCAATCAAGTTCAACTGTGGCTTTCGCTGATATACATCGCTACAAGCCCGATGCCGGCCTGTGGCTGACATATGGTGCTCTATGTCGGCCTGAGAGCCACCGGGCTTCACGTGGTGTCGCCGTTGCACATTACATCTCACTTCCGCCCCTCAACGGCAGGGCGAGTATTTATATCAAGGAGCAAAGCTTTGCTCCTTGTTCTATTTAGATCCTCACGGATCTATGGCCCAATTTCAACAAGGCTTGAAAAAGAAAAGAGAAGACAGTTTTAAGACCCAACACGCTCGTTTAGTTCCGTTCAAACCCTAATGTTTAATGCTCATATATGAGAAGAAAAGGCATACAAAAAAAAAAAACGTTAAAATTAAAAAATACAAAAAATATCTTCCCAAATTCCACAGTTACTTCAAAGATGACCAGTCCAGTGTCGTATAATCGTCGAAATAGTTTGAAACGAGAAAAAAAAAAAAGAAAAAAAAACGTGTATTAAAAGCAAACGACGAAGACCTATACACAAAAATGATGTGCTTGCCGGAGTTGTTTGGGCCAGTGCTGTTGTCCAGGTCCATGCAATGATGAATTCTCCCTCGCTTCTGTCTATTTCACCAATTCCCTCCTAAAATGCCTTCCTGACCTTGGTTGGCTTCTTAGTCGACCACTGAATGTCAACATTGTGTAACCACTCCATGTATCGTGACCAACCTACAAGCTGTGTTAAATCTCCAAGTACTCAAACAACCCCATGATTCAGACGTCAAACCTACTATACACGGCAAATTTTCGGCCAATAAACTTGCCAAACCATGGAACAATGACGCAAGAAAGCAACGATTGCAATTGCTCCAAGTTCCGCTCCCATTCCTCTTGCGCGGCCTCTTCGGCTTCAATGTCGAGGATCGAGGTGTCGTCAGACTCGGGGAGAGAGTCAACATCGTCCTTGTACGTGTTGAAATCGTCCGAAATGATGAATGAACTTTCCACCGACATCGTGGCTGGTGGATCTGAGTGGTTTCAAAAGCTCAGTGGAATTGACGCGTCGTACTGGCGAAATAGCTTCTCCGTAAGAAGTGAAATCTATGCGTTTCCTGGGGTGTAGCGTATCAACAGATAAGCAGGCAAACGTCAGATGGGTGGATGGTGGAGTGTATCAAGCGTCGTTCTGGGTGGAGCAATACTGGACTGCAGCTTGAGCTGGGACTATCATGAGCTTTGAATGCAAACTAGAAAGTTAAGAGGCACGTAATTGGCTATCTTTTTTTAGTGGGGAACCTGCTAAATAGTACCCCACCATTTCCCTGCTTGTTAGAGTTTGGTACATATCACGTGACATGCCGGTCTAGCTTTGCTTTGCCGATTTTGTGTGAGTCATGATCAAAGGAAAAATGCAAGATTTCTGCCAGCCTATTATTGTAAGCTTACAGGCGCATGTCTACTACAGAAGATCTATGCGATAATCATTGGCCAATTTGATAATGCTTTTTTTTCTTGTCCGCACTGGCATTGAGAATAAATCATCATCTCGTCCCTCCCCTTTTGTATGCAACCATTAAACATGAAGCAAGCAAGCTTCACAATCAGTTTGAAGAGTCATGATTAGGAGGCCGTCTTGTAATCACCAACTCCGTGGTAGCTGATATAGAAATAATGTGCATAAAGCAACTGGCTCCTGCCCCGTCATAGAATTTTGTAGGGCTTGCTGAATCTACACAAGATTACCAAATCACTCAAAAACTACCGCCACAAAACTGCCCCTCACATCACAGTTTCGACACCCAGGTCATTTTCAACCCGTTGAAAAACACTGCAACAATCTACAAAGGCGCTGTATCGGTTTGATTTGCACTCTGTATTCTCGAGATATCATCCACTATATCTCTTACACAATGTCTGACTCCCAGGTAAGTTGATCAATGCCTTAGTGCATTTACGCCAGTCTCATGGGCTCCAGATAGGCTCTGTTTTTTTTTTTTTTTTCAGAGTGTCCAAGCCATTTGCCCCTCCAAGGCTACTTTTGCCTTCCCACTCGCCACCAAATAGGAAATCCAGGTCCCACTTGCTTCAATCCTCGTCATTGCTGAATTTACACTCTCTACTAAACCATCCACATCGACTTACCAAATCGCCAAAAGTCTTGCGATTGTTCTACTCAGTCATTGTCCAGAGTTGAATTTACTTCACCTATCCATCAACCCTCATATATCCATTATTGTCCGTATCTGCCCACTCTTTTACACTTTACTTCACAGCCAGGAGTCATCCTACCCGAAGCAGGAAAAAAATAAAAATAAAAATAAAAAATTACACATTGTCCGCCAGACATACCCTCCACGTACTAACCATCGAGGCACGCGCGCAGGAGCCCACGACACCAAAGTCCAGAAAATCAGTTTCCTTTACCAAAGAACAAACAATTGTCGACGCCGACGGATCTGTGACCATGACCACCGCCATTGACGACACCAAAGAGACCGCCGAGGCTCACACTCTCCGTACGTCACCAACTTTCACCCACCTGTCTACCCTGTCCTATCGAAACCAACTCACACCGATACACACAAGCCAACGTCACCGCCCTTTTCTTACTGGTCTACCGTCCATATATTAACCTAATCTACAGACGGGACCTCTGCCCCTGTTGACGATGCCGCCGCCGACCTGACCCTGCTCAAGAAGAAGAAGAAGAAGAAGGTTCCCAAGGACGAAGATGGCGAAACCCCTGCCGGCGAAGAGGACGCTGATCTCTCCGGCCTGAAGAAGAAGAAGAAGAAGAAGAGTGCCAAGGAGGATGGCGATGACGACTTTGCTGCAAAGCTAAAGGCTCTGGAACTGGAGGGCAAGGACGCTGAGGGCGCCACTGTCGAGGAAGAAGCCGGCGATATGGACTTGGGTACTGGTATCTGGGCGCACGATGAGACCAAGCCACTCAGCTACAACTCGCTGCTCGAGCGCTTCTTCCACCAGCTCTCGCAGAAGAACCCCGACCACGCTCTTTCCGGCTCCAAGAGTTACAAGATTCCCCCTCCTCAGTGCATGCGTGAGGGTAACAAGAAGACCATCTTTGCCAACATTCCCGATATCTGCAAGCGCATGAAGCGTACCGACGAGCACGTCACTGCCTACCTGTTTGCCGAGTTGGGTACTAGTGGTTCCGTTGACGGTTCCAGACGTCTAGTTATCAAGGGTCGTTTCCAGCAGAAGCAGCTTGAAAACGTGTTGCGGAAATACATTAGTAAGTTGTCTCCCTTTTCTCTTGTCCGACTAAGATGTGTGTTGTCTCAACGATGACTCTCATTATCTTGTCAGCGGGACATTGGCTCTCACGAATGATACCTTTATATCTTCCAATATGTATGTACTAACCCAATCCCTCAGTCGAGTACGTCACTTGCAAGACCTGCAAGTCTCCCGATACCGAGCTCAACAAGGGTGAGAACCGTCTGTCGTTCATCACTTGCAACTCCTGCGGTTCCAGACGTAGTGTTGCCGCCATCAAGACTGGTTTCTCGGCCCAGGTCGGCCGCAGAAAGAAGACGGACGGTTAAGCGAAGCAATATACAGTACTCGCGTCCATGATTATTTCTACATACGAAGGAGGCCAGTGTGGTAGGTTGGAAGAAAGGAGGAGAAGGAGATGGGCTTTGGAAAAAGGCATGGGCAGGAAATAAAAAGCAAGGAAATGCTATTGTTTTTACCCTCTCGGGGTTGGTTCAATGAACGAGCTAGTTGGCGCCTTGAGGGACGGACGGCTATAGTCATATTTGTCTTTCGTACAACACCGGTTTTTTTTTTTTTTTTTTGCTTCTGAATGAACTCAAAGCCTCATCCAATGTCAACGCCACCAAAATTTTTTTACAACGTGCTTAATGGATGTAACGCGGTAATTTTATCATCTTAACCCTTATCTAGCGGTCTTTTGTTTTCCAAAAGTCTAGACCATTGTCAGTGGCAAAATGCGGCATCCAGAACCAATATTACCCAACAACGGGATTTTCCACATTCAAGTACAACTAATCATAACTTTAAAATAATATATAAAATACAATAGCTTCCTCACATGGAGCTTTGGAGCTGAAGATATGATCGGCATGAAGTTTAATGCCATGATATGATCCTTATCGAGGGGATTCAATATTAGGAACCCCCCCCCTCCCCCCCCCT